>JAODAL010046822.1:0-30530 GCA_025379985.1 Phyllomedusa bahiana
CGCACCAGCGAATAGGAGTGCAGCTTGGAGTATAATCAGGTGTTTCAGGGATCAGTACGGATAAGAAAAGTTTTACACAGGGATGCACCAGCAGAATAGTGAGTGCAGCCTGGAAAAGGGATGTAATCAGGATCAGTACAGGATAAGTAATGTTGTAACAGTGACTGCACCAGAATGTGAGTGCGCTTGGAAAATAAAAATGATATAACCAGGATAAGTAAAGACAGTAAAGGGCCCCTATGTTTCCTTGTAGATTTGTTAATAATCCTGTGGGTGACCCGCAGGGTGTACGCAGGCAAATAAGAGCCGCGTCCTTGCTGTTACGTCCCCCCGTATTTTGGGGTTTGAAAAGAATTGATTTTGTATTAGTGAGGTTTTTCCCCCGCTCGTCCTTGGGCTCTTTAATCTCCCACTTTGGTTTTTCACTGAAAAAGGGCACCGGAGTATTGTAGTAATTAAGGTAATTCACTCCTCTAGCCGTGTGTGAGCGAGCGGCCGCGTCTCTGCATCCTGTGCATTGGCCTAATGTATGCTCCAAGCATTATTCATCATTAGGCCAATAGGAGGGTCTGAACACTCTGCTGCCTTCTCCGCTCCGCTAATATGTCTCATAAACAGTTCAATGTTCCTGAACGGGTGATTGAGAGATGTACAATCATTCACGGGAAATTTGATTTTTTCTTTTTTTTTATTCCGTCTTCCAAGAAGAAAAGAAATTAATGACATGCGAGAAAAAAAAGTTATATATATTTTTCATGTATATAAAACCATAAAGAATACTTGTTATTCCAGGAACTCTAAGATCCAATGGATTTAACCCCTTCCCACCGTGCGGTCATAATAATATGGCTCATTTTTTTCCCATTTATATAGACATTGACAACCATATAATGTATTGGGAAACTGAAAAATAAAACAATAGTACTCGTTTTTTTAACCGTTTTTAGCCCGCTAAATGGTCATAATAATATGGCTCTTCATTTTTTTCCCCCCTTATATAGACTTGAAACATAAAATTGTTTTGGGGAAACTGAAAAATAAAACAATAGTACTCGTTTTTTTTAACCGTTTTTAGCCCGCTAAATGGTCATAATAATATGGCTCTTCATTATTATTTCTTCCTCCCTTTCCCAAATACCCCAAAATTTTTTCCATCTACATAGCTATATAAGGGCTTGTTTTTTTGCAGGACAAGATGTACTTTCTACTGGTGTCATTCACCGGATCATATAATATGCTGGGAAACCAAAAAAATAATTTTAAGGTGTCGAAATGAAAAAAAAGTACCTGCCCCCATGTTTGGGGGGGGGGGGGGGGGTTAGTTTTTAATTTTTTTCTTTTCGTAAAAATTTGTTTATTTGTATTCTGAGGGTGATTATTCCAGTAAACCCAAATATGCGGGGTTTTTCGTTATTTTTTTGTACTTAAAAAAAAAAGAACAATTTTTTTTTAATCTTAGATGCGTGTAATATTCTGCCCCAAAAACTTTTTTGCTTTTCCACTATGGGGGCCTGGGGGGGCTCATTTTTTTGCGGGTAAAAGTTTGGGGTTTTTTGGTACTAGTTTAGGATAGAGGCGACTTTTTGATCACTTTTTATTCCAATGTGAAACGCCACAAAAAAAACCTGCAAATTTTGGCATTCTGAATTTATTTTCTTCCAAGTGTTCGGTCGGGATAAATGAGTTTATTGAATGATCGGGCTCCCTTTGGGCGCCCCCAATATCAGTTATGTGTAACATTTTCATTATTTTCATTCTTCATGGCAAAAGAGGGGTGATTTGATCTTTTCATATCTTTTCTTAATTTTTTAGACTTTTAAAACCTTTTTTTTTTTTTTTTGTTACAACAACCAGACCTCCTTGGGTACTTGGCCGTCAATGTGATTGCTTATATATCCTTATGTATCATCTAGATAATGCAGAAGGGTGTACAAAAATGGCAATTCTATGACTTTCCCGACGAAATTTTTCCCCCCCATCGCGATGGGTTGGGGCCCACTGTTGAGCTCGCTCCCAAACAAACCCTTTTTCCACCATTTGGGGTTGATTCATGGAGTCCCCGGTGCAGTGATCTTGGGGCCCACCCTGGGGTTTGATTCTTGGGCCCCGGAACGTTTATTTTGGGGCCCCCGTGGAGTTAATTCTTGGGGCCCCAGGGCAGTTGTTCTGGAGCCCTGGTGCAGTTTATCTTGGGGCCCCAGTGGAGTTGATTTTGGGCCCCCGGAACAGTTGTTTTTGGAGTCCCTGGTGCGTTGAATTTTTGAGCCCCCCAGTGGGTGATTCTTGGGCCCACAGTGGGTTGAAATTTTTGGAGCCCAGGGGCAGTTGATTTTTGGAGCCCCCAGTGGGCTTGATTTTGGAGCCCACCAGGGACTTTATTCTTGGAGCCCCCGGAAAAGTTGATTCTTTGGGCCCTGGGGCAGTTGATTCTTGGGGCCCAACAGTGGAGTTGATTTTGGGGCCACCCGTGGGGTTTTATTTTTGGAGCCCCCCCGTGGAAATTTTATTTTTGGTGCCCACCGTGGGTTTATTCTTGGGGCCCAGGAGAGTTGATTCTGGGTCCCCGGTGCAAGGTTCTTTGGGGCCCCAGTGAATTTATTTTGGAGCCCCGGTGCAGTTGATTCTTGGAGCCCCCGGTCATTTAGCCTGGCCCACCGTGAAATTGATTCTTGGAGCACACCAGTGGGGTTTTATTCTTTGGGGCCCCTGGTGCAGTTTTATTTTTGGAGCCCCTGGTTTAGTTGATTCTTGGGGGTCCCCGTGGAGTTTATTCTTGGGCCCCTGGGGGCAGTTGATTCTTTGGGGCCCACCAGTGGAGTTATTCTTGGGCCATGGTGCAGTTGTTCTTGGGCCACCCGGTGGTTGATTCCTGGGGGGGCCCCCCCCGTGGAATTGATTCTTTGGGCCCCCCCCCTGGAGTTTATTCTTTAAAAAACCCCTAACCGTGATTCTTGGGCCTCATTAGTTGAAGTCCCTTTTTTGGGCCCAGCGCGCATTCATTATTTGGGCCCCCTATGGGGTGTTTTTTGGGGCCCACCAGTGAAGTTCACCTTTGGGCAAAAGTTTTTACTTTTTTTGAGCAGTTTTTTCACAACTCTTTGAACCTCTTATCATCTTAGCTTCTGAGAGACTCTGCCTCTCTAATGTGCTATTTTTTCCTTCAGTCATGTAATTAAGATGACATTTGACCCTCCAGGAGTTTTTTTTCCATTAGTTCCAGCCTATTGATAACCCTCTCTATGCCATCTATTTCTGAATGATTTACTTTTTTTCAAATGAAAGGGAAAAAAATATCCTTCACCTTTTGATCTGTGCTCTATGTTCTGTTTTAAAAACAAATAGGGCTATAAGAGATTTCCAAATCATAGCATTTATGTTTTCTGTACTTTTCACAGAAGTTGTAATTCGATATTGTATGCAGGCTCAGACTGGTCTGGGAAAGTTGGTGGCCCCCTGGGCGGATGGTCCTTTCGGGAGAAAGGGAAAAAGTGGGCCCAAGAATAAACCCCACGGGTGGCCACAAAAACCCAGCCCACTGGGGGCCCCAAGATTCAACTACTTGTGGGCCCCAAAGAATCACTTCATGGTGAACCAAGAACAACTCCACTGGGGGCCAAGAACCAACTCCCTGGGGGGGGCCCAAGAGTTCTTTTTTTGGGGGGCCCAAAGTGGAGTTGTTCTTGTCGGCACAGGGGGTTGGTTTTTGGGGATGCCCCGTGGAGTTGATTCTTGGAGTGCCCAGTGGGTTGATTTTTGGGCCCCACGTGGGTTGATTCTTGGGGCCCCAGCGGGTTTGATTCTTGGGCCCCACCAGTGGAGTTGGTTCTTGGGGCCACCAGTGAAGCTGATCCTTCGGCTCACCAGTGGAGTTCTTCTTGTCAGTGTTCTGAAGTAGAAAGTAAAGGGTACCTTGTTTTGTATCATAGTCTATATAGACATAGATACCGTACTCTATCCACAGGAACCAAACCGTCCTGATTATATACAGATCACGATCCGTGGTCATGTAAACAGACTATTCCCTGGAAAGCACATTAACGTGTCTGGCGGGCGGTCATGGCTCGCCGCATGGTCGGGAGGCTTATTGGTCAATGTAACAATCCGTTCGGTTCGAGACCAGGCTTCCGGGGGACCGTTTTCCTGCTTCTATGGCAATGAAAAGCTCTGGAATCCCCTGGAGGAGGTGTTTTGTAAAAAGGGAGGAACCCGTGGTCCCAGCCAAGGGGTTTTCTACATAAAGCCCGGGAAATCAGAGAGTGAAGGAGATAATTCAGAGGTTATCAGGTGGGAGACTGAAGGAATTGTCTATCACACCAAGGGATGGATGCTTTTAGGGACCCTTAGGACCTCCTGCCTTTCCCTAGAATCTTTCATTTGCCAATTTGTTGGAAGTGTTTTTGTATTCCTTTAACCCCTTCCTGACAGCCGTCATAATTTTTCGGCTCTTCGTTTTTTTTTCCCTCCCTGCCTTCCAAGAGCCATATAATTTTTAATTTTCCTATCTATATAGGCATTGACCTACCATATAACGGATTGGAAAATAGGTTAAAAAAATAAAATAAAAAAAGTAGTTGTTTTAACCCTTTCTGGTGTGGTATAATAATTGGTTTCATTTTATTTCCTCCCCGTCTTCCAAAAGCCATAACTTTTTATTTTTTATTTTTAATGTAATGGGAAACTGAAAAGAAAAAATAGCAGTATTTTTTTAACTGTTTTTTCCCCACTGCATGGTCATAATAATATGGTTTTTAATTTCTTCCTCCCTGCCTTCCAAAAGCCATACATTTTTTATTTTTCTATCTATATATGCATTGACTTACCATATAATGTACTAGAAAAACGGGATTTTGTTTTTTTTTAAAAAGTAGTCATTTTAACCCTTTCTCGCCATGTGGTCGTAATAATATGGCTCTTCATTTTATTTCCTACCCGCCTTCCAAAAGCCATAACTTTTTTTTTAAAAAAATTGCCGTCTATAGACAGTAGGTTTTGACAACCATATAATGTATTGGGAAACTGAAAAAAAAAATAGGGAGTAGTGTTTAACCATTTTTTCCCGCTGGTCATAATGGCTCTCATTTTTTCCAACTTGCCGTACAATATCTATAACTATTTTTTTTTTATTATTCCAAATAAATAGTTATAAAAGGGGTTGTTTTTTGCAGGACAAGATGTACTTTTTAATGATGCCATTGGCCATTCCATATACTGGACTGGGAAACTGAAAAAAAAAACATTTTAAGTGGGATGAAATGTGGGAAAAAAAAGTACTTGCGCCATGTTTGCGGGAGTTTTATTTTTACGCCGTTTACTCTTGGTATAAATGATGCGTTATCTGTATTCTGCAGGTCGATACGATTCTGGTGATACCAAATATGTTGGGTTTTTCTTATGTTTTAGTACTTTTAAAAAAAAATTGCAATCAATCTCTATTTCTTAAATTTGTGCTGCAGCGCCATTTTCGGCGACCAATCATTTTTTTTGTTTTTCCACCTATGAAGAAAAAAAATCTGTAAAAAAAAATAATAAATTCAAGGCATCTCACTCCCCTTTTGCTATTTGCCGCATTAAAAACAAATGCAATAAAATAGATAAATATTATTAGAATCACCGTGTCCTTAACAACCGTGCACCGTCTTTTGACGTCGGCTGGTGCAGGTCGTTTGTCTGCAGTGACGTCTTTTGGCATTGAAGACATCGGAGTTTGCGGCTCTGGGCGCCGCAGCAGTGTTGGGATCGGGGCTGTACTAAACATTCCTGATCCCAGCGCAGCTCCTACAAGCACCAGGGAGCGGGGGAACCTCAGCTCTCCGGTAGTTTAACCCTTTGATTGCTGCAGTACGTCACCGCAGCGCAATCAAAGGGTTTGCCTGCTCTGTCGGGTGATCGGAACACCCGGTGACCTGCCAGAGCCTGGGGAACGGCTGCACAGTCAGTCCTGGGGAACTAGAGTAACCCCAGGGCTGTCTGTGTAACAAGCCAGCGATCAGGGCAGACGGTGTGCTGTCCTGATCACTGCCTGTGTCAGACTGACACAGATTATAATATATTAGCATATAACAGGGGTGTCAAACTGCGGCCCTCCAGCTGTTGGGAAACTACAACTCCCATCATGCCCACTGTTATAGATTATATAAATGCATCATGGGAGTTGTAGTTTCCCAACAGCTGGAGGGCCTCAGTTTGACACGTGTGGCATACATGAATATGCAAATACATTTCTAAGTGTGTAAAAAAAAAAAAAAAAGTAACAGTTCTCCCTTCATGGGATTTACACACACAAAAAAAGTTAAAAACATAAAAAGTGTAAAAAAATAAATAAAAATAAATATTTAATAAAAAATAATTATGCAAACATTACACACACACAAAAAAACTACACATATCAGGTATCCACACGACCGTAATAACCTGTAGAATTAATCTAACAAGTTATTAAGTGTGAAATGTGAATGGTGTAAAAATAAAAAAAAATATATATATTTTTTTTTTAAAAAATTTAAAATAATTTCTGCAATCATTTATAAGTGAACTTAAACTATTCCCCAATAAACAACAACAACAACTCGTCTCGAATAAAACGAGGCCTCATCCAACTGCGTCATTGAAAAAATGAAAAAGTTAACTGTTGAAATGCAAAGAGGCAAAAACTAAAAAAGATTTCTGTTATCAACCACTTTTCAGGCGTTCGGCTTAAGGGGTTAACAGACCGATCTAACACAAGGTCAGGCTATTTATCCTGCTTGGTGAGTGCCGTGGTGGGGTGGGGGGGACCCCCCAGAAAAAACAGAGTTGTGATTTCTTTTTTCGCCCATTCTGCCTCCCAGAAAAAAAATGGAATAAAAAAAAAATATATATATGAAAAAGTTGCATTCCCTCTAAATTCTCAGTCCCAGTAAAAACTAGCTAGACCTCTCTCTGCAAAAAAAGGGAAAAAAACACATCACACAGCTCTAACGGAAGATATAATTGTTTAAAAAAAAAAAAAAAAGTTATGCGTCAGAAAATAGTGACGCCAAGTTAAATTTTTTTTTTTTTTAAAGCAGTATTACATGATGAAAACTGTATAACTTTGGTATTACCGAAAGTGAGCACTCCCGCAGAATACATATATCATGTTATTTATACTTAACAGTGAACTCTTAAAAAAAAATGAATCTTCTCGGCAATTGCATTTTTTTTTCCACCTTGCACTCCACAAAGATTTTTTTTGCATTGCCCAGTATGATACATGGTATGGTTAATGGCACCATTAAAAAAGTACATCTTGTCCTGGAAAAAACAAGCCCTCACAGGTCTATAGAGACAGAAAAATAAAAACGTTATGGCGCTTGGAAAGCAGGAAGGAAAAGAATGAAAAGCAAAAAATCCCAAACTAGCTGCGGTCTTAAAGGGGTTGTCTTACTACAGGGATTGCTGCTTTTTATGTTAAAGATCTTGCAAAAACAAGTCACTTTACAATATGTGTCCATTACCAGTGTCCTACCTATTCCTAGATATCCCCTCTTGTATGGGCTGCATCAGCTCCTCAGGTCGCTGTAGCTACAGACCTGTTCCATCTCTCCTGCTAGTCTGCCAGCACTGGTCGCATTAGCTACAGACCTGTTCAATCTCTCCTGATAGGCTTCCAGCACTGGTCGCTATAGCTACAGACCTGTTCAATCTCTCCTGATAGGCTTCCAGCACTGGTCGCTATAGCTACAGACCTGTTCAATCTCTCCTGATAGGCTTCCAGCACTGGTCGCTATAGCTACAGACCTGTTCAATCTCTCCTGATAGGCTTCCAGCACTGGTCGCTATAGCTACAGATCTGTTTGATCTCTCCTGATAGGCTGCCAGCACTGGTCGATATAGCTACAGACCTGTTCATTCTCTCCTGATAGGCTGCCAGCACTGGTTGCTATAGCTACAGACCTGGCTTCTACTGCAGCCTAGTGGAAGCCAGTAAACACGCCCCTGAATTCAGAACGAGGAGAAAAACCAGGAGAAAACAGGACTGAGGTGAGATGAGTCAATGTAGTGAGACACTACGTCGAAATCCCTAAAGAAGCATTTATGCTATCTATCATACATGAAAAAACTTTGAGACTCTCGGTTCACATATCATGATCAGAACATGTTTAAGCTGCCCACGACTTCACGTGGTCTCAAATCGGGCAGTCCTATCCTATCTTTACCTCTCAATCGAGCCAATCAGGCCTCTCACTGGGTCACCGACCTCCATTATTCAGAGAGAAAAAATAAAAAAACACCCAACCTGCAAAGCTGCCCTTCTTATGACAAAGTTTTTTCATGAATGTAGTGAGACAACCCCTTTAAGTTCACTTATAAATTATTGCATTAGTTATCAATTTTTTCATTTTTTTTTTTTTTTTTTACACCATTCACATTTCACACTTAATAACTTGTTAGATTAATTCTACAGGTTATTACAGTCGTATGGATACCATGTGTAGTTTTTTGTGTGCAACATATGCACAATTATTTTTTATTAAATATTTTTTATTTTATTTTTTCTACACTTTTTGTTTTTTACTTTTTTTTTTTTTTAACATCCCATTGAAGGGATAACTTATAAATTATTATTATATTTTTTTTTACACTTAATGTATTAGCATGTTCATATATGCTAATACATTATAATCTGTCAGTCTGAAATAGGTAGCGATCAGGGCACCACACAGTGTGCCCTGATTGCTGGCTTCTTCCTGGAGCTACTCCCCAGGGCTGACTTTGCAGCCGTTCCCCAGGCTCTGTCAGGTCACCGGGACTCCCGATCACCCGACAGAGCAGGGGAAAGCCCTTTGACTATGCTGTGGTGGGAGCTGTGCTGGGAACAGGGCTGTGGAGTACAGCTCTGATCGAAGTGCTGCTGTGGTGCCGGGGCCGCAAACTCCGATGTCTGCTGCAGAAGAACGACCTGCACCACCCGACGTCAATTGCTGCAGTAACTTGTCACTGATGCTTCCACTTCTTATAGCTATGATCATTTTGTACAGCTAGGCTTGGTCAATACCAAGTTTGCTGGAAGAGGATCACCGTCGGTAAGGAGTCAATCCTTCTGCAGAAAGTGGCAATGAAAAAGAAACCACAGCCCTCCTAATGGATTGTAGGTAGGAGACCAGGGCTGTGGAGTCGGAGTCGTGGAGTCGGGGCCTATTTTGCAGGAGTTGGAGTCGTCATAAAAGGGACCGACTCCGACTCCCAAAATATATAATTAGTTGGTCCAGTTAGTTTGATGCAGTGCAAAGAGCAATTTCATGTACAGTCATCTTACCTATCTTATACATAAATGTGACTTGCAAGTATTTAGCATCTGCTTAGCTCTGCAGATTCTTGTCATGTAAATGCATTGTTACTGTTTTGCTCCTAAAAATCAAAATGTAAATTTTTATTATTTTGTTAGTATTTGGGAAATCCCCTTATGGCTTTCAGCTCTGCCAGAATCCTTCTGGGCTCTGAATCAGATTCAATCATATCTTGACCAAAATCTGATCCCAGGTCTCTTCTACACATTCAAAAGATCAAAACATTGTTACCCTTTTGCTTGTCAGTGTCTGTTCTACCTAAATAGCTTGATTATTGTATCATAAAGTGATAAAAAGCCAGATGTAACCATTTTACTACAGTAAAGTTAACACTTAAACATGCGCCGTGTATGAGGGAGTCAGTAGTCGGAGTCAGGAGTCGGAGGTTTGGGAAATTGAGGAATCGGAGCTTTGGCTTGCCAACTCCACAGCCCTGTAAGGAGACACCTATATATGAGAAACACCCGGTATCACAACCAAATCTACATAACCAAAACTACTGAGAACAATACTAATGCCTATGGGTCCAAATAATCTAATGCTAAAAATTTACTTTTATTAATCAAGGAGAACCAAGAAAGGTCCCATAGAAAACCTACTAGAACATACTAATGCAAATAAATGGAACACCCGCCCCAAAAGGGGCGACCCCGCGCAGGAACACCCTATAAATACTCTACATAGTACTACACTAATAAACTCAAAAATAATGTAATAAACCAAAAATACCCTAAATATAAATGATATATGCTAGCCAAAAAAGAAAAAAGAATAACTAAACAAAAGAATAATACCTAAGCAAATACCATTGTATACGATAAAGATATACACTACCGCAAGGCAAACACTATTATCCACGATGATAACACACACTTCCAACGCATTTCCCCCACCAATCGTGTGGGTTCATCAGGGAACAACATGCACAAAGAATGCCTATAGTATCTAAATGAAAACAACTAGCCTGTATGGCTTACGTCCCTTGGATATAAAGATGAATACAGGTCCTTAGTGTGATAATGAATCCTATGATAAGCAATGATGGCAATGATGCACAAGTGGCCAATGCATTTCCAATTTGCCCTTTCCACAGTTGGACCAATTAGTGTTTTGCAGAGATGGCATAATGGAAGCTCGTTCAAGGAGCAAATGAACCACAGCAAAGGGCGACCAGTGTGCAGCTCTAATACAAGCATTGCCCCACCACGGTGCTGGTGTTCACAGCTGTGCTGTCGACCCCATGAACTTATCTGCAATTCCCCTTTCTCCAATTCCACCGTGAATCCTACCAGCAATAGCAGAACCTGTGCCCCGTTGCAGCGTTAAATGGCAAAAGATAGAAAGTTCCTTGTTCACCAATCATTACGTCGCGTTCTTCACTTTTCTTGATACTATACCACTCGTCTCCCCTTTTCTCTCTCACCAGTGTCTTGTCTTTTCATGCATCAAAAAATATTTCCATGATTTCCCTTCACGGTTTATAGGAGTTGCCCCGATAGCCATTCTCAATTGCTTGTCGAGGCCTCCATACTTTGTGATGGTCGACAACATTGATCTGGTCTTCCAAGCTAATAATGCCATAGTCCACCAATGTTGCTGTGCTGGTGGCCGCAGCCGCTCTATTTGACACCCTTGCTCCAAAAGCAATGGTTGGTATTGGTACCATATTCCAGTCCTGTTGTTGGAAAGCATCAGTCCAGTCATCAGCGTCATCATCATCGTCATTAGCAGCATCAGCCTCTTTCACGCTGGTACTGCAGGAAGCCGACACTGACTGCAATACTGCAAACACTTCCGCAGGCGAGACTATGTCCTGACTTTCATCCAATCTTCCCTTGCTTGTTTTCTTTTCATAATTGCTGTCACCTTTCTATCAATTGCACCAATTTGCATTTTTCACGTAGTTCTCTGGTCCATCAAAAACCTAACGCTCTAGCTGCGCTACTTTAATGTGTCACATTTGCATGCCCCACGGTCCTCACATTGGCAGACAGCAATGTCTTGATGCAGAGTTCCCATGAAATTTACTGTCTTTGCAGCCTCCTCGCCTTTGCTTTGATGCTTGGGCTGCTTCGTCGGGACACTTTGAGCTTCACATTCTTGAGTGGTTGTGACGGAATTCAAGCATTAGTCCACAGGTCTATCAGGGTCTGAGAATCTTGGGGAACAGTGTGCTTGTTGCTGGTCTACTTGCTTACAGAAACAGAAATTAACGTCCAACTTGCAAAAGAGTTGGAAGTTTAGTCAAGGTAAGTTCTGACAATGGACCAAAGACACTATGGTTGGAAGCTGAATTTGTCTTTAGGGTACTCATTATATTGTTGTATAACCAGGGCTGTGGAGTCGGCAAGCCAAAGCCCCGACTCTGACTCCTCAATTTCCCAAACCTCCGACTCCTGCTCCCACTCCCTATACAGGCATGTTTTTAAATGATAACTTACTGTATAAAATGGTAACATCAGGCTGTTTATCACCTTATATTTCAATAATCAAGCTATTAGGTAGAACAGACAAATTACAAGCAAAAAGGGTAACAATGTTTTGATCTTTTAAACACTTGTGGAGAGTTGATGAAAAAGCTGTAATTTGTATCCAAGTCCAGTCGCACCAACATTGGGAATGTGTAGAAGAACCGGGATCAGATTTTGGTCGAGATTGCTTGAATCTATTCAGAGCCCAGAAAAAATTAGGCAGAGCTGAAAGCCAAAGGTGAATTTCCCAAATACTAACAAAATAATAAAATTAACACTTTGATTTTTAGGAGCAAAATTGTAACTAAGCAGATGCTAAAAAACTTGCAAGTCAAATTTATGTATATAAATGGGGGATGACTGTATATAAAATTACAGTAGCTTCATGTACAAAGCTGTAGTGGATGGTGAGATATGGAGCCTGAAAGTCACAAGTTCAAAACTTGTTACCATTTTGCTTGGGCAGTGTAAAATATATTTATTGGATATGATTTAGGACACAAAAAAATTGTAAATATGCAAAACACTTTCAGAACATTTGTGGAGTCTCTGAATTTTTCTGAGAAATTTTGTATCGCCTCCATCAGATCCTGCATTACATGACCTCACATCTGATCTCATTTTTTCCAGGCTAGAGAACGGCCTCTCTTAAAACTAAAATTGGGTTGGGGGGAAAGCGGTTACCAAGGGGCAAATCTCTAACAATGTCAGGGTATAAAGGAATTGCCTCAGCCACAGTCAGTTTAGATGAATGGTTGAACTCTTCTACTTCTTTGAAAACAGGTGAAAAATTGTACTGAAACCTGTTTGCCCTGGGAGCGGGATCTTTTCCCCTGGGGCAGCACTTTGCCTGCTTCATGTCATCAATTACACTCATCATGTGAGGAGGCTGAAGATATGGGAGCAGGAGCAGTGGCCGGACCCAATTCCTCTTGCTCTTTGCATCCAACTAACTGGACCAACTTATTAAATATTTTGGGAGTCGGAGTCGGTCCATTTTATGACGACACCGACTCCGACTTCACAGCCCTGTGTATAACTATTTAACAGTTTTTCTATCATTCTGTTCGTCTACTATAGGTGTATTTCACTGTCCTATTCAGTGACTTTATATCTCACTGTATCACTAATACGACCCCCACTGTCACAGAAGACGCGCTTATATACTACACGCACCGAGAAACTGAGGGTTCTAGGCGGAACTAGATAGAGCTCGAACGTTCTACAACGATCTAGGCCGGCAGCTAAAATGTTATGTATGACGCCTCTTAATATTCATTTCGTCGCTCATGCGCTGAGCTGAATCGTAATAGTTTAATATCATACCAATAAATATTTGCAAAGAAGTGACCATTAAGGAAATAAAAAGACTGTAGGTCATGCAGAAAATAAGGATTTTACGTACAAAACATTTCAAGTAAACATAGCAGGTCAAAATCCTGACCGACAGACCTTTCTTGTGGTGATACGGAGGGGTTCCGCTTATCGCAGAGCAAAATCTACAGATTTGAAATCAGGATAGTCAATGACACAAAACGTAAAATGTGCGTTAAAATCACTGAGATCACTACGCCCTAATGCACAGAGATGGTCACAAATTCCACATTAACTTCACTGTATGTTATTTGGAGTGTGGGGGTAAATGTAGGAAAACCCATGAGAACACGGGTAGAACATGCAAATTGCTTGGAAATGTTGTCCTTGGTGGGATTGGAACTGAGGACTCCAGAGCTTCAAGACAATACTGCTAACCACTGAGCCATCATGCTGCACTGTGCTAACCACTGAGCCACCCCGGTGCATTGTGATAACCACTGAGCCACAGTACTGTGCTAAATATTACGCCACCGTGCTGCATTGTGCTAACCACTGAGCCAGACTGCTGCAGTGTGCTAAATACTAAGCCACTGTGCTACATTGTGCTAACCATTGAGCTACCGTGCTGTACTGTGCTAACCACTGACCCGCCATGCTGCACTGTGCTAACCACTGAGCCATAGTACTGTGCTAAATTTTAAGCCACCGTGCTGCATTGTGCTAACCACTGAGCAACCCTGCTGCACTGTGCTAACCATTGAGACATCGTGCGACACTGTGATAACCAATACGCCACTGTGCTAAACACTGGACCACCCTGCTGCAATATGCTAACCACTGAACCACCGTGCTGTAGTGTGCTAACCACTGAACCACCATGCTGCACTGCGCAAATCAATAAGCCACTATGCTGTAGTGTTTTAACCACCAATCCACTGGGCTGCACACTGCTAACCACTGAGCCACCCTGCTACACTGTGCTAACCACTGAGCCACAGTGCTGCACTGTGCTAACCACTGAGCTGCACTGTTCTGCCAAATGATCTTAACAATAAACTTAAAGAAATAAAAATGGGATGTGGAAAAAAACAGAAGTGTTTTTACATACCTAAATGCATACCTAAAATCAATTATTGCAGTTTCCTAACAATCACAGTGGGAAGAACAGCTCTGGAGCACAAACTGCAGCTCTTACAAATATTGTGATGACATCCAGTCCAGAGAAGCTCTGCGGTCAGGACAGAATGTAATCTCATACATTAGAATCTGTATTTACACCTTGGAGAAAGTAACTAGAAGCCATCGTCCTCTGTGCAATAATCTGTGCGTTTATTTGCAGTCAAATAATACAGTGGGTGGCTATCCCCAAAAAAAGGAAACAGCTCAAGATGGAAAAGAACATCTGGGACTGAGAAGTCCTGACAGAACTTAGTCAAAGTTGTTGACAACCAGCTCCATGACTCCGCATCCATAAGACAACAATGGAAATAGCCAAGACTTCAAGAACCCAACAACTATTGACGCTGGTGCTGAGCAACGCATGTGGGGTTTCCTTTGCCCTGAAAGTCTGTTATGGGTTCTTCAGTCTCAAAGTCTCTTGTTCCTATGTGCAGTCAAGTCTCTTCACCATGTAAGGCCCCTCTAGCTCATATCCAATTTTCCTGTAGTAGTTTCGAGTGCCACCACCTAGAAAAACAAGTGACAGGTTAGTGACTTCATAACTATTCAACATAGAATTCAACTACTAACTATAACCAGTGATAAGCACCAAATACCCGATGTAAAGAGAATATTCACAACTGAACCCAGATCCTCAGCTCATAAAAAAACAAAACAAGAAAAAGTCATACAATACTTATCCTGTACTGATCCTGAGTTACATCCTGTATTATACTCCAGAGCTGCACTCACTATTCTGCTGGTGCAGTCACGTTGTACATACATTACTTATCCTGTACTGATCCTGAGTTACATCCTGTATTATACTCCAGATCTGCACTCACTATTCTGCTGGTGCAGTCACTGTACATACATTACTTATCCTGTACGATCTGAGTTACATCCTTATTATACTCCAACTGCACTCATATTCTGCTGGTGCGTCACGTGTACAAAATTACTTATCCTTACTGACCCTATTTAATCCTGTTTTATACCCCAAAGGGCTGCACTCACTTTCTGCTGGTACGTCACTGTACATACATTACTTATCCTGTACTATCCTGATTACATCCTGTTTATCCTCCAGACTGCACTCACTTTTCTGCGGGTGCAGTCCTGTTACTACATTCCCTTATCGTACTGATCCGAGTTACATCCTTATTATACCCAAGCTGCCTCCATTCTGCTGGTGCAGCCCACTGTGTACATACATTACTTATCCTGTACTGATCCGATTACATCCTTTATACTCCAGGCTGCACTCCAATTCTGCGGGTGCATCACTGTGTACATACTTATTTACCTGTATCACCTGATTAAATCCTTTTTTCCTCCGAGCTGCCTCACTTTTCTGCGGTGCAGTCACTGTGTACATACTTATTATCCTGTACTGATCCTGAGTTACATCCTGTTTTATACCCCAAAGGCGCACCCCACTATTCTGCTGGTGCAGTCACTGTGACATACTTATTTTTCCCTGTACTGACAGATTTACATCCTGTATTAAAAACCCAGAGCTGCACTCACCATTCTGCGGTGCAGTCACTTTGACAACATTGCTTACCTGTATGACCCTGAGTTACATCCTGATTTACCCCCAGAGCTGCACTCCTATTCTGCTGGTGCAGTCATTGTACTACATTACTTATCCTGTTTTCATCCTGAGTTAAATCCTATATTATCCTCCAGACTGCACTACATCTGCGGGTCAGTCACTGTGTACATAATTACTTATCCGTATGATCCTGAGTTACATCCTTATTAACTCCAGACTGCACTCACTATTCTGCTGGTGCAGCCCACTGTGTACATACATTACTTATCCTCCCCTGATTTGATTACCCCTTATTATCCTCCGAGCTGCCTCCTATTCTGCGGGGCAGTCACTGTTACATACATTCTTATCCTGCCCGTTTCTGGTTACATCCTGTATTACCTCCGAGCTGCACTCACATTCTGCTGTGCATCATGTGAACATACATTACTTATCCTGTACTGACCCTAATTACACCCGTATTACCCTCCAGAGCTGCACTCACTATTTGCGGTGCATCACTGTACATACATTACTTATCCTGTACTATTCTATTACATCCTGTTTTATCCCCCAAGTTTGCGCTCTGTTTTCCTTTGCTCTGATTTCTATTCTAATGTTCCCCACTACATACAAATCAATCTTTCCTATGACATTACATTAGACATGTTCTAGCTGTGAATAAGACAGTGAATACGCAGTGTGAGATGCAGGGGCCGGGGATGGACATGACGACAGTGATATAATGAATGTACTCCCACATATCACACCTATGGCATTGCTCGTCCTCTGTGCCACCACTTTGTGCCCATTATCGGGTAATGCAAAGTAAGCAGCAGATTTGCAGTCGCCTTGACTTTCCATTATGGTAGAAAAGCGCTCGGCTTCCAGTCATAATTTTACATGAAACAACTAAATACAGGAAATTATAATTAGTAACTTATTTCCCGCCTTTGCATCGGGAGCTCGTATTCTTTTCTAGCCATGTAGAGTGTTACTGACCCTACGTGGTCAAAACTTTAAAAAAGTTTGTCACGAAGTACAATTCATGTGGGAAGTTTGCAAATCATTTTCACCATTCATTATTATTAAACATTCTGCACCATTTTTGCTTTAGCTGCTCCCTTAGTGATCCATAGTGTACAGCTCTTCTCTAGGGGATCAGACCAGTGACAAGAGCTTCTCAGTCCTGACCGCACATTCTTAGACATCACTTCTCCTTTCAGGCAGCTACTGTCAGTCTCTTCCCTACTTAGTAATCACAAACACTCTCAACAGTGCTAATCGAATCTTTCACACCCCCAGGTGCTGTCATTCTACTCCTGTCCTCTGTTCTCCTTAGTAATCACACATTCACTGCTGAGCGAATCTTCAACCCCAGGTGCTGTCATTCTACTCCTGTCCTCTGTACTCCTTAGTAATCACACACTCACTGCTGAACGAGTGTTCAACCCCAGGTGCTGTCATTCTACTCCTGTTCTCTGTACTCCTTAGTAATCACACACACACAAAATAAAAAAACTGACGTCACTGCTGAACGTTGTTCAACACCACAGTGGCTGTCCATTCTACTCCTGTTCCTGTACTCTTTAGTAATCACACACACTCACTGCTTGAGCGAGTGTTCAATCACCACCAGGTGCTGTCATTCTACTCCTGTTCTCTGTACTCCTTAGTAATCACACACACTCACTGCTGAGCGAGTCTTCAACCCCAGGTGCTGTCATTCTACTCCTATACTCTGTACTCCTTAGTAATCACACACACTCACTGCTGAGCAAGTGTTTACCCTCAGGTGCTGTCATTCTACTCCCATCCTCTGTACTCCTTAGTAATCACACACACTCACTGCTGAGCGAGTGTTCAACCCCAGGTGCTGTCATTCTACTCCTGTTCTCTGTACTCCTTAGTAATCACACTCTCACTGCTGAGCAAGTGTTGAACCTCAGGTGCTGTCCTTCTACTCCTGTCCTCTGTACGCTTTAGTAATTAGTCAAACAGTACAAATAAATAAAAATAAACCTCAATCGGGTATGAGTCAGAAAAAAAAATATTCACGTTTAGCTCCTGCAGGGATTTGAACCTAGAACCGCTATGCTGAAAGGCAGAAGTGCTAACCACTCAGCTACACTATAACTACTCACAGCTCTAAGCTGTAGAACCGCCCACAGCCTGAAGACATTAAACCGTCCACAGCCAAAACAGAAAGTGGGAGCCTGAAGCTGTAGAACCGCCCACAGCATAAACAGGAAGTGGGAGCCTGAGGCTGTAGAATCGCCCACAGCCTGAACAGGAAGTGGGAGCCTGAACCTGTAGAACCGCCCACAGCCTAAACAGAAAGTGAGAGTCTGAAGTTGTAAAACCGCTCACAGCCTGAACAGGAAGTGGGAGCCTGAAGCTGTAGAACCGCCCTCAGCCTGAACAGGAAGTGGGAGCCTGAAGCTGTATAACAGCCCACAACCTGAAGCCATTGAGCCGTCCACAGCCTAAACGGAAAGTGTGAGTCTGAAGTTGTAAAACCGCCCACATCCTGAACAGGAAGTAAGAGCCTGAAGCTGTAGAACCACCCACAGCCTGAACAGAAAGTGGGAGCCTGAAGCTGTAGAACCGCCCACAGCCTAAAAAGAAAGTGTGAGTCTGAAGTTGTAGAACCGCCCACAGCCTGAACAGGAAGAGCCTGAAGCTGTAAACGCACAGCCGAAAGAAGTACCAACCGGAACCACCCACAGCCTAAAAAAAGTGTGAGCCTAAGTCAGAACGCCCACAGCCTGAACAGGAAGAGCCTGAAGCTGTAGAACTGTGCACAGCCCGAAAAGGTCAAGAACCACCCACAGCCTGAACAAGAAGTGGGAGCCTAAAGCTCAAGAACTGCCCAGAGCCTGAACAGGAAGTGTTAGCCTGAAGCTCTAGAACCGTGCACAGCCTGAACAGGAAGTGTGAGCCTGAAGCTGGCTGCTGCTTTATAAAACAATATGGTGACAAAACCCCCTTAATGACTTCCACGATTGCGTCCATCCTTCAAGATCATGGTCATCAGCTTCTGTTCCTTCTGGTTTCCTAATCAGCTGGGTCTTCTCCTAATACTTTATAATAAGAAGATAAGTGAAAAACAAAGGCGAGACAAAATGTTCATATTCTACCTCAGACGCGGATTTTACTGCACAAAGAAGCCAGAGGTCGAAGTGTAATTGGGTCATACGATGGTGATGATTTCGGTAGCTAATGTCAGGGACATTGCTGTGTGTACAGCCGGAGGCGCACTGTGCTCAGCCTGTGTAAAGCGGAATGTGTGTCACACCTGCTGGGAAAGCCACACGGCACTAATGAGACCCGGAGTAATCTGCCTGCTCCCTCACACCGCGCCCACGGACGGTGAACCCTCACTATCTCCATTTATGGCTTCATTCTTCTCCGAACCCTCTGGATCTGGAGTCTACGATCAGCTCTTTAAACCACTAAGTGTGAAATGACTTATTACCATGTAATCAGCTCAGGACCATCCCCGCTCGCGTCCTGCTGCTGCGCACACACACATGCTGCCGATAGTGAAGACTTCAGGCTTATATAGGAGCATTCCTTCCCCAAAAGAACAAACACTTTACAAAATACAATAAAATAGGTTCCTGCACTGGGCCGACCGCTTCCCCTCGCCCTCCTCCTGATGGACACACGCCGGTTTGAACGCCATAAGGCTTTCTTATTGTACTAAATTTTTGCCTTTTTATCATGATACGTTCGGCTTTATGTTATTTTTTTTACATATTTTTTTTAATGATGGAAAATGGTTAAAAAAAAAAGTTTGTTTTTCACATTTATTTTTTAACAACAAAACGGAGGCTAAAATATGTTTTGTAATTGTGTCTATTTTTTATGCCATTTTAAATTAGTTTATTTAAAAAATTGAAAAAATTGAAAAAATTCAAAAAATAAACTAATGTCAAAATGGCATAAAAAATAGAGCCTGGCATGTTACAGAAAAAAAAAAAATGTAAAAAGGTGACACAATTGCAAAACATATTTTAGCCCAAGTTTTGCTGTTAAAAATAATGAAATTAAAAAAATGTGAAAAACCTTTTCCTAACCATTTCCTTTATTAAAAAATTGAAAAAAATGAATTAAAAATATGTATGGAACGCAAAAAAAGTGCCCATCAAGCCAATCCAACTTGTGGGAGGGGCTTCTGGAAGCAGGCGGTGAAATGTCTCCAGATTACCTCAGCAAATTAACAGCTAGAAGCCAAAGGTCTGCAATGCTGGAACTGCTGCAAAGGGAGCGACAAAAGCAAAGTTTGTAGTAGAAAGTTATTTCAAATAAAAATCCTTATTTCTAACCTTGTCAATGTCTGGACGAGATTTCTATTCATTTTGCAACTCACTTGATAGATAAAAGTATTCAGGGAAAAGACAAAATTGTCTGGGTGATCCCAAACTTTTGAACGGTAGTGTACACCCCCTATACAGACTGCAGAGCTGATCTGGGTCTGATAAGACCCAGCAGCTCCAGCAGTTACCGAGCCCCGACGGACACATGACCACCCTCGCTGGAAGCAGGAAGCCGACAAAGACTTCCTGCCTGTCTGTGTATATAGCACTCGTTGAGCACTGTATACGCAGCGATTGAGAAGGCAGGGATGGTAATAATCCTTCACTGTCTTCTCAGTGCAGAGCCCAGCTATCGCTAGCAGCCGTCTCTCCCCTGCTGCAGCTGGACAATTAGTTCCAGAACGTCTGGGCACGATATATACGGCCACCGCCCGAAGAAGTTAAAGGGGTTTTGCCAAGAAGTGAGTTCCTCACCTAACAGGCTGATACTCCCCTCTTGATCCTTGAAAAAAGGGGCGTTGTGTTTCTGTATTTAAAAAAAACAAGAACCTCCTCTGTGATGTCATCGCTCCACCTCCCATGCACGCTCCTGATACACAGTCTCTGTAGCTAAGCAAACATTGTTTGGCTAATCCACAGGGGATAACTGTATTGTGCATAAGCTATACAGGTTTTGTTTTCTCCGTCTTATCTGCTCAGAAGTAAAGATGGAGCAGGCAGAGGCAGCGTTCACGGACTACAGACAAGGGGGGGGGAGGGCTGAGCAGGGAGTGTCTGCATGTCTACTCAGATAATTACATTACAACCAGTGGATTGTCTATACAGCAGACACAGCCTTTGACACAGAAACAAAGTTAGTGCAGATGCCCAGTAACACTGCTTTTTCTCCCCCTCCCTTCAAAGCTGGTTCCTGTGTCCTGCCCTCAGATAAGAAGTGCAAACAACGCAAGCGCGGCCAGGAGCTTCCCAGATCAGCTCCTGGTCGTAGCTAATGTAAACAGGAAACGAAGGGCATCTAAATCAGGATGCAGCTCTCAAGAGGCTTCACTTTTTGTAATCTCATATATTTAGAAAAGTGATTAAATACCCATTTTGGAGGATCCCACGTCAACATTACATTGTGGCAAAATCCCTTTAAAGGGCTTGTCTGGGTCCTCTAAAACGAAATAAGTAGTAAGCTCCTTATGGCAAAAAAATGTAATTAAAAAAGCCTATCCTTCCTCCTGCTCAGATTTAGTAGAATGAAAACAGTAAATTAGGGAAACATTGCGTTGGAACGGTGGAGAGTCTCCAGCTCCATGGACACCTGAGCAACCATTCCTTTCCTTCATACAGAAAGAACCAAAACACTGGCAAATAAAATGGAGTAGTAAAAAAAAAAAAAAATGATGGCCAGGATTATATGGACTTGTAAAAAAAAAAAAAAAAATTTCACACAACTGACTTCAGTCGTGATGGAAGAAATTCCTAAACCACTTTTTTTTTTCCAATTTGACTAGAACAAATCTCAGAGCCTGGGGTCTACAAGTTACAGATCCTTCAACTCAATACATCTTTTTCGTAAAACATGCCAGTCATTGGAGAACACAAAGTTTGAGATGTAATGAATATGATCAATGGCGCGTGATCTTGAGGATTTGTCTAGACACTGGTGACAACCATCAGGCACACTATGAACCCTTTCAGGTCACAGTTATTTTAGTGTTTTCGTCGCCCCCTCCCCCCACCTTCCAAGAGCCATCAATTTTCTGTCTACAAAGCTGTATAAAGACAGATTTTTTTTTTTTGCAGGAAAAACTGAACTTTTTAATGGTACCATTGACTGTACCTTATAATTTAATTAAAACCCCCCCAAAAATCCTCAACACCAGTGCCGAGCGCATCCTGTCCCGTCACGAACACTGCCGCGCGCATCCCATCCTGACACCAGTGCCGGACGAGCATCCCGTCTCCACAACAGTGCCGTGCACATTCCGTCCCGACACCATTGCCCTGTACATCCCGTCCCGACACCAGTGCCGTGCACATTCCGTCCCGACACCAGTGCCCTGTACATCCCGTCCCGACACCAGTGCCTTGTACATCCCGTCCCCACACCAGTGCCCTGTACATCCCGTCCCAACACCAGTGCCCTGTACATCCTGTCCCAACATCAGTGCCCTGTACATCCCGTCCCAACACCAGTGCCCTGTACATCCCGTCCCAACACCAGTGTCCTGTACATCTCGTCCCAACACCAGTGCCCTGTACATCCCGTCCCAACACCAGTGCCCTGTACATCCCGTCCCAACACCAGTGCCCAGTACATCTCGTCCCAACACAAGTGCCCTGTACATCTCATCCCAACATCCCAAGAGCCATCATTTCTCTGTCTACATAGACGTATGACAACTTGTTTTTTTTTTGCAGGACAAACTGTACTTAATAATAGGTACCATTGACCATATCATATAATAATAATAATAAAAAAAAACTTTGGGGTATCTCAGACTTTGAATACCCCTCTAAGATTTACTGCGGCCCCTGGGAGAGGTATAATATGACAATTGCTGAAAGAGTCCCTGATTTATGGGGGTGATTCTCCAGAGATATCCTACACCAGTGGATTATGTCCATATCCCCTGATGAATTCTCACACAACCGCGTCGGGATAAATGAGGAAATCATCAATCAAGTCATATATATCTCCACACCTATTATATAAATGGTATATATTTTTGGTAGGAAATACATAAGGGCTTAGAGGAGTGTAAGCCACTGATAGGTGGGGCCGCCCTTTTCGGGGCGACTACTCTGCCTCTAGGAAGGGATATGTAGGGCATAATACAGGCAGCTAAATTGGTGTCTGACCCCATAGTTGCCCCTATATGGTATGTGAATCGTGAATATTCCTGCATTTTAATTCCTATATGTACTCCCATATTTTGTGTATATTTATCCTGATATTTCTATAATCAGTCTGAACTGCTTCATATGGGAGTATTTTTTGACTTTTAAGAAAGTAAAGGATATATTTTAAGACAGGGTTTTTTGTTTGTCCTTCAGTTATAGTCTTGTTCTGACCTTTTTTTAAGTATTGATATTTTTTCTGTAATTTGAAAGGTACAATATGACAATGTAGCCCTTGGAATAGAAATTGTTGTGCACCCCTGATTTAACTCCTTAAGCCGAACGCCTGAACAGTTAATGACCAGAACATTTTTTTAGTTTTTGCCTCCTTGGGTTTCAACAATTGTAACTTTTTTATTTTTTCAATGACGCAGTTGTATGAGGCCTCGTTTTATTCGAGACGAGTCGTACTTTATGGCGGAATAGTTTAAGTTCACTTATAAATAATTGCAGAATTTTTTTTCATTTTTTTTTACCTCATTCACATTTCACACTTAACTTGTTAGATTAATTCTACAGGTTATTACGGTTGTGTGGATACCTGATATGTGTAGGGTCTTTTTGTGTGTGTAATGTATGCACAATTATTTTTTATTCAATATTTATTTTTAATTTATTATTTATTTATTTTTTACACTTATGTTTTTTACTTTTTTTAAATCCCATGAAGGGAGAACTGTGTTACATTTATTTTTTTTTTTACACTTAGTAATGTATTAGCATATTCATATATGCTAATACATTATAATCTGTGTCTGTCTGACACAGGGAGTGATCAGGGCAGCACATAGTGTGCCCTGACTGCAGCCTTGTTACACAACAGTCCTGGGGCTACTCTAGGGCCTGTGCAGCCGTTCCCCGGGCACTGTTGGGTCACCAGGTGTTCCGATCACCCGACAGAGCAGGGAAACCCTTTGATTACGCTGCGGTGACGAACTGCGGCAAACAAAGGGTTAAAGCACCGGGGAGCGGAGGTTTCCCCCGCTTCCCGGCGCTTGCAGGAGCTGGTCTGGGAACAGGGCTGTGTAGTACAGCCCCGTTACCAGCCCTGCTGCGGCGCCGGTCGCCTCAGCCTCCGATATCTGCAGCGACGCCAAAAAAGACTGTGGGCGGTCGTTAAGGAGTTAAAAAAATAAATCCATCAGCAGATTTTCTTGGTCAATCAAGTACTGGAAATTGTAACCGGATACCCATCGTTTCGTCATTCGTCCGTCCAGGTTCTAACCCCCTGTACCACTAAACCGATAAACAGAAGGTAAAAACTTTTTAGCAAAAAAAATAACTTAAAGTGATCAGTACTTCTGATGATCCCGCTTTGAGAGGCTTGATGTGCTACACTGGTTTTTTCCCCTTTTTCCCGGGGTCTTTTTTACACGTAATTTTTTTTTTTCCCCTTATTTCTGGGGTTTTTTTCTTTTTTCCTGAATTGAAGCACTGATGTATTTCTCTGTCCGAGCAGGAAGCTAATGATGGCATCGCTCCCTCAGTGTATAATTATACCTG
The DNA here is from genome assembly GCA_025379985.1 of Phyllomedusa bahiana. Classification (NCBI taxonomy): domain Eukaryota; kingdom Metazoa; phylum Chordata; class Amphibia; order Anura; family Hylidae; genus Phyllomedusa; species Phyllomedusa bahiana. The sequence continues at coordinate 24,506 of JAODAL010046822.1, forward strand.
CTTTAACAATACCATCCTCTGCATTTAAGAAAGTTTCTGCAGCATTTCCGTGACTTGCGGGTGATTGTGTAAAGTATTATTATGTTAAATTATAGCGCAATTGTTCTTCCTTCTTTGTTTTGTCTATTTTCCATCTTGTGAGAATGTGTTTGTCCCTTTCTAAAAACATACATTTACATAAAGCTGGGAACAAAGTGCAAAGCAATTAAAACCTACTTTAAACCGGTCCACGTCATTGGACACAATGCAGCGAGGACGAATGTGCTCATCCTGAGGTGGACCAACAAGACCAAAACCTCTTTCTTGCTTAAAGTGATGGTGATCACAAAAATTAATAAATACTCTCTAAAGCCCCCTGCCGACGTCATCCAGTCCCAACGCCCGTCCCTTCCCAACATTCGCGCCGTGCGCCCGTCCCTCCCAACTTCGGCCTGCCCGTCCCTTCCCCAAAATCCCCCTGCGCCCCCTCCTTCCCAAATTTGGCCTGGCCCTTTTCCCTTTTCCCAAAATTCCCCCTGCCCCCCCTTCCCAACTTCGTGCCCTGTCCCGCCCCTTTCCCCAAAATTCCCTTTCCGTGCCCCGTCCCCTTCCCAACATCCGTGCCGCGCGCCCGTCCCTTCTCAACATCCGTGCCGCGCGCCCGTCCCTTCTCAACATCCGTGCCGCGCGCCCGTCCCTTCTCAACATCCTGCGCCCCTCCCCCTTTCCCCAAAAAATTCGTGCCATAAGCCCGTCCCTTCTCAACATCCGTGCGCCCGACCCTTCCCAACATCCGTGCCGTGCTCCCGTCCCTTCTCAAAAATCCCGGGCCCTGCGGGGCCCCTCCCTTCTAACCCTCCGTCCCCTGCGCCCCCTTTCCCCCCTCAACATTCCGTGCGTTTTCCAGTCCCTTCCCAACATCCGTGCGCCCGTTTCCCCTTTCCCCCCAATTTCCCTGCGCCCGACCCCCTTTCCCCAAAATCCCGGCCCCGCTCCCCGGTCCCCTTCCCCAAAATCCCCTGCCGCGCGCCCGTCCCCTTTTTCCCAAAATTTCCCTTGGCCGCGCGCCCCCTCCCCCTTTTCAAAATCCGTCCGCGCGCCCTCCCTTTTCAACCCTCCGTGCCGGCGCCCGTCCTTTCTCAAAATCCCTGCCCCGCGCCCCCGTCCTTTTTTTCAACTTCCGTTCCGCGCCCCCCCGTCCCCTTTTCCAAAACCCGTGGCCCGTCCCTTCCCAACATTCGTGCCATAAGCCCGTCCCTTCTCAACATCCGTGCGCCCGACCCTTCCCAACATCCGTGCCGTGGCCCGTTTCCCTTTTCCCCAAAATCCGTGCCGGGGGCGCCCGTCCCCTTCTCAAAAATTTCCCTGCCGTGCGCCCGTTCCCCCCTTTTCCCCAAACGTGCCCTGCGCCCCCTCCCTTTTCAAAAATCCGTGCGCCCCCCTCCCCCTTCCCCAAAATTCGTGCCATTTAAACCCCTCCCTTCTCAACCTCCGTGCGCCCGACCCTTTCCCCCAAAATTTCCCTGCCGGCAAACCCCCCCCTTCTTTAACATCGTGCCGTGCGCCCTTTCCCCTTTTCAACATCCCTGCCCCTTTCGCCCGTTTCCCCTTTTCAACATCCGTGCCGTGCGCCCCGTCCCTTTTCCCAACATCCCTGCGGGCCCCCTTTTCCCTTTTCCCCAAATCCGTGCCCCCGCCCCACCCTTTCCCCCCCCAAATCCGTGCCGCTTCCCGTCCCTTCCCAAAATCCTTTCCGCGCCCCCCCCGTCCCCTTTCCCAAAAAATCCGTGCCCCCGCGCCCTCCCTTTCAACATCCGTGCCGCCGGGGCCATCCCTTTCAAAATTTCCTGCCCTGCGCCCGTTTCCCTTTTCAACATCCGTGCGGCCCCCCCCTTCCCAAAATTGTGCCATAAGCCCGTTTCCCTTTTTCCCAACATCCGTGCGGGCCCCAACCCCTTTCCCCAAAAACCCTTTCCGTGCTCCCGTCCCTTCTCAACATCCGTGCCCGTGCGCCCCTCCCTTTCCCCATCCGTGCCGGGGCGCCCGTCCCTTTTTCAAAAATCCGTTTCCCCGCGCCCGTCCCTTCCCAACATCCGTGCGCCCGACCCTTTTCCCCCCATTCCCTGCCGCGCTCCCCCTCCCTTCCCCAAAATCCCGGTTTCCGCCGGGCCCCTCCCTTCTCAACATTTCCCGGGGCCCGCGCCCCGGCCCCCTTTTCAACTCCTGCCCCCCGCGCCCCCTTTCCCCCTCAAAAATCCGTTTTCCGCGCGCCCGGGGCCCTCAAACATCCGTGCCCCGCGGCCCCGTCCCTTCTCAAAAATCCGGGGGCCCCGCCGGGCCCCTCCCTTTTCAACACCGGCCCGGGGGGGCCCTCCCTTCTTTAAAATCCCTGCCCGCGCGCCCGTCCCCCTTCCCCAACCTCCCTGCCCCCCCCCCCCACCCAACCCCCCCGCCCGCAACCCGTCCCCTTCCCCCCAAAAACCGTGCCCCGCGGGGCCCCTCCCTTCTCAACATCCCTTTACCCGGCGCCGTCCCTTCCCCAACATCCGTTCCCCCCGCCCGTCCCTTTTCAACATCCGTTTCCCCCGCGCCCCCCCTTCTCAAAAATCCGGGGCCCCGGCACCGTCCCTTCTCAAAAATCCGTGCCGCCCCCGGCCCCTTTCCCCTTTTTAACATCCGTGGGGCCCCGCGCCCGTCCCTTCTCAACATCCGTGCCCCGCGCCCGTCCCCCTTTTCAACATCCCTGCCCCCCGCGCCCCTCCCCTTTTCAACATCCGTGGGCCCCCGCGCCCGTCCCTTCTTTAAACATCCGTGGCCCCCGCGGCCCCGTCCCCTTTAAAAATGTCCCCGCGGCCCCCTCCCCTTTTTCACTTTCCCGCCCCGCGCCCGTCCCCCTTTTCAACATCCGTTTTCCGCGCGCCCCCGTCCCTTCTCAACATCCCGGCCCCGCGCCCCTCCCCTTTTTCAACCAAACCCCTGCCGCGCCCCCGTCCATTTTCAAACCCTCCGTTTCCGCCGGGGCCCCTCCCCTTTTCAACATCCGGGGGCCCCCCGCCCGTCCCCCTTCTCAACAAACCTGGCCCCGCCCCGTCCCCTTCTCAACTTTTCCTTTCCCGCGCGCCGTCCCTTTTTCAAAAATCCGTGCCGCGGGCCCCCTTTCCCTTTTTCAACTCCTGCCGCGCGCCCCTCCCCCTTTCCCCAAACCTTCCGTGCCGCGCGCCCCTCCTTTCTCAACTTTCCCTGCCGCGGGGCCGCCCGTCCCCTTTTTCAACATCCGTGCCGCGCGCCCCTCCTTTTTTCAACATCCGGGGCCCCGGCCCGTCCTTTTCAAAAATCCGTGCCGCGCGCCCGTCCTTTTTTAACAACCGTGCCCCGCGCCCGCCTTTTTCCCCAAAATCCGTGCCGCCCCGGGCCCCTCCCTTTTTCCCAAAATTTCCCTGCCCCGCGCCCGTCCTTTTTTTCAACACCCCTTTTCCGCGCGCCCCGTCCTTTCTCAACTTCCCTGCCCGCGCGCCGTCCTTTCTCAAAAAATCCGTGCCGCCCCCGCCCGTCCTTTCTCAACATCCTGCCGCCCCGCCCTTTCCCTTTTAACATCCTGCCCCCGCGCCCCCTCCTTTCTCAAAACCTTTCCCGCCCCGCCCGCCTTTCTCAACATCCTTTCCGCGCGCCCGTCCTTTTTTCAACATCCGTGGGCCCCCGGGGCCCCCCTTTCTCAAAAATTTCCCTGCCCGCGCGCCCGTCCCTTTTTTCAAATCCGTGCCGGCGCCCCCCCGTTTTCCTTTCTAAAAATCCTTTCCGCGCGGCCCCGTCCCTTCCCAACATCCGTGCCGCGCGCCCGTCCTTTCTCAACATCCGTGCCGCGCGCCCGTCCTTTCCTTTAAAAATTTCCCTGCCGCGCGGGCCTCCCCTTTTTCAACATCCGGGCCGGGGCGCCCGTTTCCCTTCTCAACATCCGTGCCGCGCGCCCGTCCTTTCTCAACATCCGTGCCGCGCGCCCGTTCCCTTTTTCAAAATCCGTGCCGCGCGGGCCCCTCCTTTTCAACATTCCGTGCCGCCCCGCCCCTCCTTTCTCAACATCCGTGCCGCGGGGGCCCGTCCTTTCTCAACATTTCCCGGGCCCCGCGCCCCCTCCCCTTTTTCAACATCCGGCCGCGGGGGCCCGTCCTTTCTCAACATTCCGGGCCGCGCGCCCGTCCTTTTTCAAAAAACCGTGCCGCGCGCCCCGTCCTTTTTCCAACATCCTGCCCCCCCCGCCCCCTCCCCTTTTTCAACATCCGTGCCGCGCGCCCGTCCCTTTTTCAACTCCGTGCCGCCCCGGCCCTCCCTTTCTTCCCCAAAACCGTGCCGGGGCGCCCGTCCATTTCCCCAACATCCGTGCCGCGCGCCCCCCGCCTTTTCAACATCCGTCCGCCCCGGCACCCTCCTTTCTCAACATCCGGGGCCGCGGCCCGCCTTTCTCAACTCCGTGCCCCCGCGGCCCCTCCTTTTTCAACAAACCCTTTCCGCGGCCCTTCCCTTTCTCAAAAATCCCGTGCCGCCCCCAACCCTCCCTTTTTCAACATCCGTTTTCCCCCGCGCCCTCCCTTTCTCAACATCCGGGGCCGCGCGCCCTCCTTTTTTTTTTTTAACATCCGTGCCGCCCCGCCCGTCCTTTCTCAACCCTCCGTGCCGCGCGCCCGTCCCTTTTTTCAAAAATCCGGGCCGCGCGCCCCCCCCTCCTTTCTCAAAAATCCGTTTCCGCCCCCCCCGTTTCCCTTTTTAACAACGTTCCGCGCGCCCGTCCTTTTTCCAAAAATCCGTGCCGCGCCCCCCGGGCCTTTCTCAACCCTCCGTTTCCCGCGGGCCCCTCCCCTTTTTCAATCCGTGCCGCGCGGCCCCCTCCCTTTTTTCAACCTTTCCCTGCCCGCGGGGCCCCTCCCCTTTCTCAACTTTCCTTTTCCGCGCCCCTTCCTTTTTCAACATCCGTCCGCGCGGCCCCCCTTTCTAAAATCCCTGCCCGCGCCCGTCCCTTTTTCAACATCCTGCCGCCGGCCCGTCCTTTTTCCCCATCCGGGCCCGGGGCCCCTCCTTTCTCCCAAAATTTCCGTGCCGGCGCCCCTCCCCTTTTTCAACAAAAAAGGCCGCGCCCCGTTTCCCTTTTCAAAACCCTGCCGCCCCGGCCCCCCCCTTTCTCAAAAAATACCCCTCCCCCCGCGCCCCTTCCTTTTCAACATCCGTGCCGCGCGCCCTCCTTTCTCAAAAAACCGTGCCGCGCGCCCCCCCTTTCCCCAAAATCCGTGCCCCCGCGCCCCGCCTTTCTCAACATCCCTTCCCGGCGCCCCCTCCCTTTCTCAACTTTCCCTGCCCCCGCCCCCGTTCCCCTTTTTCAACATCCCTGCCCCGCGCCCCCTCCTTTCTCAAAATCCGGGGCCGCCCCCGTCCTTTTTTCAACATCCGTGCCGCGCGCCCGTCCTTTTCAACCCTCCGTGCCCCCGCGCCCGTCCCTTTTTAAACCATTCCCCTACGCGGCGCCCCTTCCCCTTTCCCCAAAAATCCTGCCCCCGCGGGCCCCTCCTTTCTCAAAATCCGTGGGCCGGGGCGCCCCCGTACCCTTTTCAACCCTCCGTGGGGCCCGTTTCCCTTTCTCAACATTTCCCCTGCCGCCCCCCCGTCCTTTTCTAAAATCCGTGCCGCGCGCCCCCTTCCTTTCTCAAAATCCGTTTCCTGCGCGCCCGTCCTTTCTCAACTTTCCTTTCCGCGCGCCCCCTCCTTTCTCAAAACCCGTCCGCGGCCCCTTTCCCTTTTTCAACATCCGTCCGCGCGCCCCCTCCTTTTTAAAATCCGTCCGCCGCCCCGGGCCCTTTTTCAAATTTCCCTGCCCCGCGCCCGTCCTTTCTCAACAAACCCGTGCGCGCCCGGCCCCGTCCTTTCTCAACACCTGCCGCGGCCCCCTCCTTTCCTTTAACAAACCCTGCCCCCCGCGCCCTCCTTTCCCCAAAATCCGTTCCGCGGCCCGGGCCCTTTTTCCAAAAACCGTGCCGCCCCCCCGTCCTTTCTCAACATCCGT
>JAODAL010046823.1:0-30529 GCA_025379985.1 Phyllomedusa bahiana
AGCGTATATACCCAGGGTTGCTGTTCCCCAATACCCTCCTGGGGGCAGCGTATATACCCACACTGCTGTGTCCCCCAATGACAGCCTCCTGGGGGCAGCGTATATCCCCCTCACCGCTGCCCTCCGGGGGGCAGCTTATACCCAGGGTGCGTTCCCCCAAAAAACACCCCGGGGGGCACGTATTACCCCCCCTGCGTGTCCCCCAAATTTTACAGCCTCCGGGGGACTATCCCCACCCCCCCAAAAGCCCCCGGGGGCACGTAATACCCACGTGTTTTTCCCCCCAATTTACAGCCTCCGGGCACCGTAAACCCCTGCTGTGTCCCCCAATTTACAGCCTCCGGGGGAAAGCTATAACCCAGGGTGCTGTTTCCCCCAATAACCTTCCGGGGCAGCGTAATCCCCACGGTGCTTTTCCCCCCAAATTTAACGCCCCCCGGGGCAGCGATATACCCAGGGTTGGGGGACCCCCTTTTCCCCTCCGGGGGCAGCGATATACCCAAACGGGTTTTGGTCCCCCAATTACCCCCGGGGGCAGGTATATACCCACGTGCTGTGCCCCCCCCAATCCCTCCTGGGGGCAGCGTAATCCCACGGTGCTTTTCCCCCTTTACACCTCCGGGGCAGCGTATATACCCACACTCTGTCCCCCAAGACACCCTCCGGGGGGCAGCAAATCCCCTGCTTTTCCCCCCAAATTTCCCCTCCTGGGGCACGTAATACCCCACTGCTGTGTCCCCCAAGACACCTCCGGGGGCACTATATACCCAGGGGCTTTTCCCCCATCCTCCGGGGGGCAGCTATAAACCCACTGCGGGTCCCCATCCTCCTGGGGGAAAGGTATATACCCACGTGCTGTGCCCCCCATCCTTTTTCCGGGGCAGTTTTATATACCCCCCTGCTTGTGTCCCAAAAATGACAGCCTCCCGGGGGCAGCGTATATACTCACGGTGCTGTGTCCCCCAGTGCAATTCACGAGAAATATAGTTTTGCGTGAAATGTTTGGTACAATTTGTAAACAATTCCTATTACATTTCTTCTCATTCTGGTTGAAGGAGTCCAGTAGGCGGTCTTATAAGTGCTTGAGGCTCAGAAACAGAATCGGATCCGCTCCGGGAAACTAACACACTAAAAAAATTCCCAAGGAAAAAATCCCCCCTTTCCCACTACATCGAAACAATGCTTCTTATTAGGATATCCATTAAAGTAACAAAAGTCCTAAACTGGATAAGTAACAAAAGGCGTAAGATTAAAAACAGGGACCCTGCATGTCTCTGTAGGGGAGGGGGAAAGAGTATGGGGGCTCTACATAAGTTCAAAAGGCCGGACATAGAGTAGTCCAGGAAAATTCAATGCAAGTATCTTTATTCAATCCAAGCTCCTTTTACAAAACTTTTGAGGGTTCGGCCCTCCAGCCCTTTAAAAGGGGGTCATCTCCTACAGGACGCGCTTTTTGTTTAAAGACTTGCAAAAACAAGTCCTTTGTAATATTTCCAAAAAACATGTCCAAACTTATTCCAATACCCCCCTTTTATATGGGCTGCACAGTCCTCAGTCGCTAAAAAAGCCTGCCCCCCAAAGGGACCTGTTTTTTCCCATCTCCCTGAATAGGGGTTTTTGCTAAAAAGCCCCCGGGGGGTTGCTATACTACAGACGGGCTTCACTACAGCCTAGTGAACCCAAAAAACACCCCCTGTATCAAAGAAAAACCGAAAAAACGGACTGAGGTGAATGAAACATGTAGTAGATAACCCCTTTAATCAAAAAATTCACAAACGGATAAGGGAAAAACTGTAAAACGGCCCAGCTATCCCCGAATCCACACGGGGGCCTAACATGTTTTCCCCCCTCCTCCTTTGTACTTATTTTTTAATCATGTGGAACCGAAACATCAAAGTAGATATGTCACTGTAAAATGTTATGTCCGACTGGAGCTTGGACTGGATAAAGTTACTTGCATTGAATGGAGAGCTGCTGAGACCTCTTTTACATCCGATTTGTCAATTCTCAAACTGGCACCCGCCATATTGGATACCTCTCAATAGAGTGCCACCCTCTTTGACTTTTGATTCTATATAGTCAGAGTGGATCATGTCTATATACTAGTATAAAGAAGTGAGCCTAGCAAGATAAACAGCCACAGGCAAGGTAGTTTACAGAGCTATTTAAGACCGTACCCTTCGGGAAAAAAATTGTGCTGCAGTGGGTGCAAAGTAAGTCCCCCAATTACGGTGCTATGATTTGACTACACATTACCCAGCGCATACTGCGCGGCCAGCAAAAGAAGTGACATGGAAAAGGAGGATGACCGGGGGCCGGAGCACTGTGGGAAGTACGTACTGGCCAGCACCTACCTTTCCACAGCAGGTATATAGGGGCGCACACAGGTATGCACCACTATACTATGTGTGAGTTCACCCAAAAAAGTACAGAGCCAGTGACTGGAGGGATAAAGCTGGTATTTACAAAACCAAGGAAACCAAAAAACACCTTAAAATTAACTACGCTGCCCTTATCACAGGCCCCCAAAAAAGGAGGGGGAAAAGGTATTCAAGGTATATGATAGTAAAGCAACACAACACCTGGCGAACTATGTGTAGGGCTTCATTGTTGTAATTGGTCAAGCAGAGGGATCATGACTTTTTCCTGCAAATTTTTCCCCCTCATCATTTAAGGGTTTTACACTGATAAAAACACCTACGGGCTCCTAACGACCGACCCCCGACTTAGCAGTCGTTCAACTGGCTGAGATCGGGGGTGTATTTCAAACCTGATCCCAACTCCCGCAAGCACCGGGGAGCAGAGGAAACCTTCAACCCGTCTTTAACCCCTTTGATTTCGGGTGCGTTTTCGCGCCAATCAAGGGGGTTTCCCCTGCTCTGTCGGGGGATCAAACACCAGTCACCCACAGAGCCCGGGAACGGCTGCACATCACCCTGGGACCAAAAGTGGCCCCAGGCTTTTATGTGATGAAGCCAGTGACCAGACGACGGGGGGCTGCCTGACACTGCCGGTCGACGACACAGATTATAATTTTTTATAAATAGAAATGCTAAAAACATTACTAAGTGTAAAAAAAAAAAAAAAAATTTAACATTCTCCCCCTTTATGGGATTTAAAAAAAAAAACCACACAAAAAAAAAACCTACACATATTAGGATCCACAAAAGACCTAATAACAGTAAATTAATCAACAATTATTAATGTGAAAAGTAATGGTGTAAAAAAAAAAATTAAAACAAAATTTTTTAAAAAATAAAAAAAAATCTGCAATTATTTATAAGCGAATTAAACTATTCCCCCATAAAGTACAACTTGTCTCGAAATAAAACGGGGGCCTCATACAATTTGCGTCATTGAAAAAATAAAAAAGTTACAACTGTTGAAACGCGAGGAGGCAAAAACTAAAAAAAATGTTCTGGTCATTAACTACTTTTCAGGTTTTCGGCTTAAGGGGTTAAACCAGAATGAACAGAAATGTAAGTAGACAGATTACACGTTCTGCTGAATTTGTACCCCAAACCTATAGATCACTCTGCTGTACAAGACGCAGGCTGCAGATCGGATAGCATGATCAGGAGGATAGCACAGAGGGTCCTAGAAGTGGACATAGTGTGTAGTCATGTGACTGCCATGCTTGCCCTCCCCATTGACACGTTAGGAGACCACGTAGCTTTGATGAGAGATTTTTTTTTTTCTTTTTTTACTTTCCCTGGTGCCAAGATCCCTTTAAATGCATTTTTCATTAAGTAGGGAGTAAAATTTCGTCCTCTATAACAAAAGGTTTATAATAAATCTAGCTCACACAGAATTACATCACATCTGATTATAAATCACCATGGAAACAATATCTGGAGACTTCACCCTTATATATTCCGCTTATTTCGAGATAAATGATCTGATAATATTGAGATGAATGTGAGGAGACGCAGATTTCTGGCTCTTAAGCACAACAGATATTTTAGTGATAAATGATTGTGTGCAGATGCCGGATACGGGGCCTCTTATTAATGTGTTTACCAGCAGACGCATCTCACAGAGTGGATTTTAGGCTTTTTTTCTTTGGAATATTGTTAGATTGAGGCGAGCTGTTGAGGCCGTCGCCATCTTACCTTCACAATAACCTTAGTGTTCTGAAAAGTCTGAGAAGAATAAGATCCTACAAGAGGAGTCAGCGGTGTATGTAGCTTGGTCGCTGTATATTTCAAGTGTGTTTCCTACCTTTTTACTTCCTCAACTGTGTGAACCTTGAGAACGGGGAGATGGCTTCAGCCCAGCACTCACACGGCTTTTTGGCTGCAGCACGATCGCACCCTACAGTTGTAAATAGGGCGTCTGTGGCGTCTTTTGGATCAAGAATTGACATGACAATTTGTTGAACGGATCCGAAAAATGCCTGTAAAAGGCGTATTGGCGATCAGACGTCTGAACGGCGATGCGCGTTTTAATGAAAGCAATGGAAATCACACTGTGCATTGCTAGATGTGGGTTTGGGTCCAAAACACAGATCCAAACACTCATCTAAAAACGGACTCAACACGCCGTGTGAACATAACCTTATCCTCGCTGTACAAACTCAATAACTATTCCACAGGGTAGAACAGTGTAGTCTACTATAGGTTATATGACCCTATGGACAGGTTTAGTCCCAGTGTTTGCTGGGAGTTTTCCTGATATACATGCCATCCGCACATCCTATGTCAGAGTATAACTGATCATATACAGTCCAGATTCCTGACCGCTTGCAGGAAATCCTGTTCTGTGTGTGAGTCCATTCGATTTCTTTTCCTCATTTGTTAGGTACATCTGGAGTGCTATGTATGATTTTTGGTGCCCAGGCGCCATTTTTTTGCGCTCATTAATAGTGTAGAATGCGCCTGAATCTATGAACCTGTTCTACTGCATAGATTTAACGCTTTTTAGCTACAAAGCAACAATTCAGGCTCAGGTAAACCACTTTTAAAGTGCTCTACCTGTTCCAGCAGTAATACACCTGCATTTGCCGTGCTGAAGCTATAAATCTATAGCTTCATACGGTTGTAGTGCGCCCCGCCTCCCGCGCACTCCCCGACATCAGGCGCATTACAAAGTGCAATGGGCGCTCTGTAATGCGCCTGATACTGAACGGCTCCTGATTAAAAATATAGTGAATGGGGCTGCGGCAGTTTTCGAGCTGAAAAGACGCCAGACTTCTGGCGTAGCCCCGTTCATACATGTGCCCCCTGATATGTACAGTGGGAAAGCTCTGGACATACATCCTAAACAGTTAAGTGGCCGACAGAGGAGCCACAACCTAATCCTCTGCTCTCTGCGTCTGATCTGTTGTCTTCGCTTACAGATGTGAATGCTTTGTTGTGCGGCAGATTTTGGGAAAGAGGAAGTTCAGCCATATTGGTTGTTATCCTGTCAGCCAGTACTATTCAGGCCAGCTGCTGACCGGTGACACGCAACATTGATGCCCCCTACAACAAAACAACGACTCTGTAAGTAAAGGGAAGATAATTACCAGACTGAAGCTCTTAGCACTCAGATCTGAACAATATGGCGGTACATAATCTGTCACAGTGTGCTTGCTAGAGATGTGTTGCCTGCAGTTGGCAGCCTATCTATAGCAACCAGCAGCCGTGCCAGTCCTTATCTATCCTACATTACTAGGCGGATTAGGAAAACGTGGTCACCTTCCTGCTGATAATGAAGAGCAGATTTACATTGGATCCATATTGGTTTCTGAATCCATGAAAATCAAGCTCTGCGTCTGGCGCTTCATCTTCTCTGTGTCTGACACGGAGCCCTTGGTCTTGTACAAAAGAAAAGTTGAAGGCAGCCATTGTCTTTGTGCTGCATCGCGCTTCGACCGGTCAACCTTGAAGACTGTTCTTAGTTAATTAGTGCTGCGGCTCTGCTCTCTCACACGCACTATCAAAGGCCAGTTACTCAGATATAAAAGCCGATCGTGGGGAGGGGACAACTAATCGCTCAGATAATCTGCCCGATGACTCGCTTTCATCAGGCCTTTAAAATTGTAATGAAGTTCCTTGAAGATCATTGACAAAGACAGAAAAGAGGGCACAGCGGCCGTTTCATGTAGCATTCGTCTTGTGACGGGGAGTGAATGCCAATACCTAAACAACTGGCCAAGTAGTTTTAGGCCATGTCCACACGGCTTATTTTGGGACCGTACTGCGCGAATTACGGCTGAAATACGTTCCAGACATTACGGTAATCCACAGTTCTCATAGGGAACTATGGATTACTTCTCCTCTCCCTGCTCGCACAATACGCTTAGCGGGGAGAGAAGTGACATGTCAATTATTCACGGCGTATACGTGACGAGAATAATGCATGTCTATGGGGCCGATGGGGTGCCGGCCCACCCCCGTACACACGGCGTAATTGTGGGGCGAAATACGTCCCGCAATTAAGCCGCGTGAACATAGCCTAAAGGTCATTCTCCGAGACAAAGCTGTTCCTGAAAGCACCCTTAGGCTATGTTCACACGGCTTATTTGCGGGGCGTAATTACGCCCCGCAAATATGCCATGTGGACGGGAGCGGGGGGGCCAGCACCTCGCCGGCCCATAGACTATCATTACTAGCGGCGCGTATACGCTGCTGGTAATTCACATGTCACTTATCATCCCCCCCGCGGCCGATTCGCCGAGCGAGGAGAGGAGACGTCATCCATGGTTCTCTCTGAGAACTGTGGATTACCGTAATGACTGGGACGTATTCCAGCCGTAATTCGCGCACTCTGGCGAGTAATTACGGACTGAAATACGTCCCATTTTAAGCCATGTGAACATAGCCTTAGGCTATATTCACATGGTGTAATTGTGGGGTGTACAGTACGCCCCACAATTACACCCAGTGTTCGGGAGTCACACTGATACGCGCGTATTCCCGCAGTGCTGGGGGTTGGAGGGCGGCAGCCCGTCGACCCCATTGACAGTCATTACTCGCGGCACGTATTCGCCGCAAGTAATTGACATGTCACTTATCTCCCCGCGCATACAATACAATCGTATTGTACGAGCGGGGAGAGGAGGCGTAATCCATAGGTCTCTATGAGAACTGTGGATTACCGTAATTTCGACGCGCATGTCGCCCGTATTAGAGCGTAAATATGACACCAAATGCGTGCCTAAGTTACCCTGTGTAAACATAGCCTTAGGCTTCATGCTCCCAGTAGAGCTTGTACCCTGGCACCCAAGAAGTCCCCATGGCCCCATTTTGTTTGCTGCCTCCATACAGCACCGTACTATGGAGATATTCTATCCTGGAGGCAGCACTTCACGATACCCTGATAGTACAGCAATTTATGGAGGCTTCATATACAGGCGCAGTATGGCCGCACATTGTTAGATTTGTGGATAGTCTAGCATTTTTGTGTAATGTGCCTTGTCTTATGCCGCATTCACACCCATTTCTTGCCTGACATTTCTACAAAATTACAGTCTTGATACCGTGATGCTATGATTTTTTTTCCGTTGCTTAAAAAAAGAAACGACTGTAGAGTGCGATTTCAGCATTGAGCTCCAGTGACATGTAAAGCTGCTGTCTAAATTCTGCTCCCAGGTTCCATGACCTCATGCCTCCCTGCAGCCACAAACTGATTTACTGTGTAAGAACTGGATGTGAATAACCTTAGATGGTTCTGTAGATGCCAGAAACGTAAGTACAACTTTGGATGTGACGAGTAAAGCAAAGTATATCACGTAATTTACCTGTGTGTCCCAGCGAGCTCCCTCCATGAAGAGTCCGTGGACATAGGCACCTTCTCGCGGTGGGCTGCTGAAGTCCTCTCGGTTCTTCTTCGTCACATCACACTGCAGGGTCATTTTATCAAGCGGCCACTCGTTCTTCCTGGCCATAGACTGCATGATGGCTGTAAGGAAAGACTGGGGGTTGAAGAAACCAGCCAGCCAGACAGCGGAGGGTAGAGCAAAGTCTCCGGTCCATGTCTCCAACTCTTTGATACGGCTGAGGAGGTCAACAAACCAGCCAGCTAGGCCTGCCATGGACGGGTACGCTCTCTTGGTCCAAGACTCGGGCACCATGTCCAGGAAGATGGCATTCTGTAGATTCTCCATGTCACTAGTCATGGTCAGTTCACCCTGATGTAGAAAAATAAGAGTATTTCCATATAGCAATGCATGCAGATATGGGTACACCTCGGCCGTGGCCAACACATCGATGCACAAGTGTTATGACCCATAGACTATGGCACAACCAGGAACAGTAGATGGGACAGAGATTTGTCATTCTCTCATGGATGCCTTGTCACTCCCCACATGATATGCTGGAGTATGTATACTCTTTACTGATTAAAGCCTATGAGGGGGGTGGAATCTCTAATGTGACGCACGGTGAGGACCTAACACTTTCATTGTTCTGTCAGCTCAATATGGGAGTGAGACCTGCGGTGCAGGGGAAGACATCTGACAATTATTATCTATGAACCATCTCCTTGGAAAGGATTATTATACTTGGGAGGGGGCTTTTTTTAATGGAAGAGACTATTATACCTGGTAGGATAGGAGGAGACTGTTTTTTAATGGAAGAGACTATTATACCTGGTAGGATAGGAGGGGGCTTTGTTTTTTAATGGAAGAGACTATTATACCTGGTAGGATAGGAGGAGACTGTTTTTAAATGGAAGAGACTATTATACCTCGTAGGATAGGAGGGGGCATTGTTTTTTAATGGAAGAGACTATTATACCTGGTAGGATAGGAGGGGGCTTTGTTTTTTAATGGAAGAGACTATTATACCTGGTAGGATAGGAGGGGACACTGGTTTTTACTGGAAGAGATTATTATACCTGGTAGGATAGGAGGGGGCTTTTGTTTTTTATTGGAAGTGACTTTTATACCTGGTAGGATAGGAGGGTATAAAAAAAAGAGGTGGCGCTCTTCTGTGAAAATACGTCCAATACAATAAGCAATATATAAAATACAATAGAGGGCGCTCACCTGATGGTGTTGTGCGATTATGGTAGAGGCACAACACTCATGATGACATGGGTGGCTCAATCCGAGCCATAAAAAAAAAAAAAAAAGTTTTTTTATGTAACACAAAAGCATCTGAAGAAGTGCCATACAGGCACGAAACGCGTTCTGCACGTTACTCTGCAATATTGGGGCTCATACCTTAATATTTTAATGGAATAAAATTTATATTTTTATCCTACGTCTATCTCTACAAGGATTATTACCAAGAAACGAGCGCCCGTTCCCTTGGTTTTTGTTGCTATTTTCCATGGTATGATAGGAGGGGACTTTGGTTTTCACTGGAAGAGACTATTATACCTGGTAGGATAGGAGGGGCTTTGGTTTTCACTGGAAGAGATTATTATACCTGGTATGATAGGAGGCGGCATTTGTTTTTTTACGGGAAGAGATTATTATACCTGGTAGGATAGGAGGGGGCATTTGGTTTTTACTGGAAGAGACTATTATTTCTGGGTAGGATAGGAGGGGGCTTTGGTTTTTCATTGGGAGAGAATATACCTGGGTATGATAGGAGGGAGCACTTTTGGTTTTTCACTGGAAGAGACTATTCTACCTGGTAGGATAGGAGGGGCGTTGGTTTTTACTGGAAGAGACTATTATACCTGGTAGAAGGATATGGAAGAGGGGGACTTGGGGGTTTGTTTTCACTGGAAGAGACTATTATACCTGGTAGGATAGGAGGGTGGCATTTGGTTTTTACTGGAAGAGACTATTATACCTGGTAAGATAGGAGGGGGCACTTCGGGTTCTTACTGGAAGAGAACAACATATTAATCAGCCGTGGTAATGATAGGAGGTGTGGCTTTGGTTTTTACTGGAAGAGACTATTATACCTGGTATGATAGGAGGGGGCTTTGGTTTTTACTGGAAGAGACTATTATACCTGGTAATATAGGAGGGGGCACGTCGGGTTTTTACTGGAAGAGACTATTATACCTGGTATGATAGGAGGGGGACTCTGGGTTTTACTGGAAGAGACTATTATACCTGGTAAGATAGGAGGGGGCACTTCAGGTTTTTACTGGAAGAGACTATTATACCTGGTATGATAGGAGGGGGACTCTGGGTTTTACTGGAAGAGACTATTATACCTGGTAAGATAGGAGGGGGCACTTCAGGTTTTTACTGGAAGAGACTATTATACCTGGTATGATAGGAGGGGGCTTTGGTTTTTACTGGAAGAGACTATTATACCTGGTAAGATAGGAGGGGGCACGTGAGGTTTTTACTGGAAGAGACTATTATACCTGGTAGGATAGGAGGGGGACTTTGGTTTTTACTGGAAGAGACTATTATACCTGGTAAGATAGGAGGGGGCACTTCAGGTTTTTACTGGAAGAGACTATTATACCTGGTATGATAGGAGGGAGCACTTTTGGTTTTTCACTGGAAGAGACTATTATACCTGGTATGATAGGAGGGGGACTTTGGATTTTACTGGAAGAGACTATTATACCTGGTAGGATAGGAGGGCACTTTGGTTTTTACTGGAAGAGACTATTATACCTGGTAGGATAGGAGGGGGCTTTGGCTTTTACTGGAAGAGACTATTATACCTGGTATGATAGGCGGGGGACTCTGGTTTTTACTGGAAGAGACTATTATACCTGGTAGGATAGGAGGGCACTTTGGTTTTTACTGGAAGAGACTATTATACCTGGTATGATAGGAGGGGACTTGGTTTTTACTGGAAGAGACTATTATACCTGGTAGGATAGGAGGGCACTTTGGTTTTTACTGGAAGAGACTATTATACCTGGTATGATAGGAGGGAGCACTTTTGGTTTTTCACTGGAAGAGACTATTATACCTGGTAGAATAGGAGGGCACTTTGGTTTTTACTGGAAGAGACTATTATACCTGGTATGATAGGCGGGGGACTCTGGGTTTTTCTGCTTTTTGTCGCTGTTTATATCAAGCCTTTATATTCTCATTTGCATGTTTGCTAAAACTAGAGAAGATCCTGATAAGATGAAGTATGAAAAGTTTTGTCCTCTGCAACTATCCAGTCTTTTAGGATACAGGATATACACAACACATCCCTGTTGGCTCCTGGGTGCAGGTGGTGTACAGTCCTCATCCGGCGGTGTGCAAATTCCTCATAATCTAGGGAGCGTCTTGAATTTGGTTTCTCTGGACAATCTGACCTCTTCAGCTCAAATGTTTAAAGGGAATCTGTCAGGTGATTTCTATTGCTCTAAGAGAAGGATATGATCGAAGGAGAGAAGCCGAGCTCTGGAGTATATAGGTTTATATGATTTGGAGCAGGATTTCTGAGTAAAAAGCAGATATATAGTAATAGGACTCCCTAAAAGACATTAGGAGTCCTGCTGACCCCACCCACATACAGTAATTGACATTATTCCCTGTATCAGTATGTATACATAGCAAGCTGTCAATCACTGTATCGGGTGAGGTAAACAGTAGCTTTAGTTTCAATTATAAAAAATGTTCTGCTTTTTACTTAGAAATTTATCTTCAAATCACAGAGCTCAACTTCTATTCCTCTATTCTGCTCTCCAATGCAGCACACACACCATATGACAAGTTCCCTTTAAAGGGGTTGTCTCACTACATTGATTCATCTCACCTCAGTCCTGTTTTCTTGGTTTCATTTTGAATTTGAGGGAGTGTTTACTGGCTTCTACTAGGCTGCAGTAGAAGCCAGGTCTGTAGCTATAGCAACCAGTGCTGGCAGCCTATCAGGAGAGATAGAACAGGTCTGTAGCTATAGCGACCTGAGTAGCTGATGCAGCCCATACAGGAGGGGATATCTAGGAATAGGTAGGACACTGTTAATAGACATATATTGCAAAGTGACTTGTTTTTGCAAGATCTTTAACATCAAAAGCAGCAATCCTTGCAGTGAGACAACCCCTTTAAGCACTGAGCTTGCAGACTTCCAAGCGTCAGAACCAAGTGATATCCAAGATCACCTCTCCTCTGGTGGCAGCGTCCCCAGCAGATCCCCAAGGATGCAGCTGTTGTCAGAGGACATGTAAAATTACACAGTGCCTACTGAGCTTAATGGTGGCCATGTAACATGAGCAAGAGGGGAGTGGATGTAGAAGAAGTCTGTGTGGTGATGCTTTTACCTTCAGTCCTAAGTTGAGCTCCTTCAGAGAGCGTTTGATTTCCTTGGTGAGCATGTTCATCCTCTCGCACTCCTGGAAGGCGACCACAATGTACGGCGTCCTTTCCTCTGCCTTTGCCATCAGTTCTGCCATGTTAAACTCCTCAGGGAGTTTCTCCAGGATCTCATCTAGCGTGGCTTTGACCTGTTGGGGAAGCGCACAATTTCGGTGTTAACATAACTGATTGCTCCACAGAGTTCACATTCTACTGCTACGTTTAGTGGGGTTCCTGGAGGAAGTCACAATGGACTGGTGACATACAGCACAATCCCTGCTCGACCTTCCTATAATGGGCCGATAAGCTGAGAGCGCCGAGCTGCACAGCTCTATTACTGCACACAATGGGATCCATTAGGTGTAAGCAGATTCATTATCCCAGAGCGGCACCTCGTAACCTCATCGTGTGATACAACATCTGGATGAAACCCTTTTCCTTTTTTTAATAAACTTCTTGTTTTCAGGGGCAGCTTCTGAGCTCACGGAAATGATATTGCCATCCACTAATACAAACAAAGCCAGTGCGAGCTTATCACAGCCGCTCAATGATTCTGCGCGGCTCTCTGGTAACGTAACGCGCTGGGGAACGTCTTGTCCTAGCAATCGCATTCATGTGCATCGATCCAGTGCATTGTGGGGGTCACAAATCACCTTAGGGTGGTGAAATTTTTTTTTTTTTTTTTTTTTTTTTATTCCGAGAGGAAATTTATTGAAGTAAAAATGAAAACAAACATATAAAGCAAAGACCATGCTACAAAGATAAAAAAAACCAACAATTTGTAAGAAAAAATTTACTACAAAATCACAATGTATTGAGCCGCCCATAAGACAGCTCAGCCCTATCAGTACCAAAAATAAGGCACACAAATTGTAAATGTAAAAAATTAGACTATGCATAAGTGTGCACACCTCAAATAAACTCCTGCTTAAAAAAAGCAATTGAAGCCTAAAGTAGCTAACAAACAAACAGAGACCCCGAGGGAGGGGGGGGGGGGGACAACAGACAACAAATAAGGGGAAAAGATTAGTAATACAGACGTAGAATACACACAGGTCACAGCCTTGTCCGAAATACGCCAGCAACCGATTCTGGCACCTGAGGGCGGCTTCCAGCCATGAGAGAAAAACCAGGCAGATCCCATGCAACCGAAGGGGCCCGCCCCTAGGATAGCAGATAAGGGGCGGAAGATTTGAACGTAAAACCAATAGAACCACAATTTATTAAACCGAAGTAGTTGAGCGGGGGAGTGGGCCAACAATTCCTCCATTCGACATATAAAATGGATTTCATGGTACCAATCTTCAATAGAAGGAGGAATAGAAGATTTCCACCTCTTAGGTATCACCGTTTTGGCGGCCTGAATCAAGTGTCTAAGAATAGATTTTTTTATATTTAGAAACTGGGAAATCAAACAGGGGTGGTGACATTTTAACAGTACATCAATACACGCAGTGCTCTGGTCGCAGGCCACCGCTGTGGATTACTTGCCTTAACCGAGACTAAAGATGAAAGCGGGGAGGTTATTAGGTCCTTTTTTCCTATTGTTTTTGACATGTAAGATTCCTAGAACATTACTGGTTTAGTGGGAGGCTGTTTATCAGGTAAGGCCATGTTGACACGGCTTATTTGGGCATGTATTTCAGCCCGTAATTCGCGGTGTACTGCGTGAATTACGGGCCGAAATACGTCCCAGTCATTACGGTAATCCACAGTTCTCATAGAGAACTATGGATTACGTCTCCTCTCCCCGCTCGGCGAATACGCTGTGGGGGGAGATAAGTGACATGTCATTTACTAGCGCCGCTAGTAATGATAGTCTATGGGCCGGCGAGGTGACGCCCCCCCGCTCCCACCCACACGGCATAAGCCGTGTGAACATAACCTCACACAGCTGCTTCTTGGGACTTCCAGGGGATGACATACATAGATCTTCTACAAGGAACAGGATGTGATCATTAGGACCAAGTGCACAAAAATGCAGCCTGAACATTTTGATGTACATTAAAAAAGCCCCGCAGGTTCGGGGGGCGTTGGGTCCGGGTCCGCGTTCGCCTGGTGGGTGTCTCAGGAGAAGACAGATACAGGGTCCCTCAGATCTGACAGGCCTGGAGATGAACAGTGACGAGTGCGTGCGGGAGTCGCCTTGTCATTCTTCCTGGGGGTCATTTTAAAAAACTTGACCTCAAGTGAAAAATCCCCAGTAAATAGATGTCCTTGAGAAGTCTTCTGCTGTCAGGTTGTATACAGTTCTAAATTTGTTACACTGGGAAAACCAGCCCCTCCCCAACAAGCAAAATTGGAAAACCCCCCCCCGTACCACTAAAAGTAAAAAATAAAAATCATTAATGTTTTTGGTTTTTCCGATGATGGGGGGCCTCTTCAACCTAAAATGGATAGAAACGACATCCCCCCCGGGTTTCCCAGCGCATAGGGACTGTAAGTAAGTTCTTTTTAAGGGTTGAATTTGGGATGTTAAGTCAAACAGGTTTAAAATTTTTACAGGGGAAAGTTCATCAAAAAATAGTTAAGTCCCCTTTTTTTGTTTAAACACACTTTTTAGGAATTTTTTTTTTTTTCCAAGCCACTTTCAATATTTTTTTTATAATTCTTAAGTCTTGCAGTTTTCACTTTTGGCCCCTAGGCCTAGTTTGCACTGCTTTAACAGCAGTCAGAGAGATGCTTTACAGTAGCTTCATGCACACAGGAGACTTAAAGGGGTTTTGCCACAAAGTAAAATTGACATGGATAGTTTGTAAATGAAATAATAAACATTTTCACCATTCATCATTTAAAAATTCTGGACCATTTTTGTTTTAGCTGCTCCTTTAGTGATCCATTGTTTTACAGCTCGTCTCCAGGATACGACCAGCGCTGAGACTTCCTCATCCGGGTCCCCACATGCTCAGACATCACCTTTCCTCTCGGGGCAGCTACTGAGTCTTCAAACCCCAGTGCTGTCCATTCTACTCCCGTTCCCCCTTTAGTAATTAGTCAAACAGTGCAAATAAATAAAAAAGAAACCTCAATGAGGTCTGTGCATTGATAAATTGGAAAAGAATCTCCAGGTTTGGTTCCTGCAGGGATTTGAACCAAGGACCCTTGTGCCTGGAGGCAAAAGTTCTACCTCTGAGCTAAAATGTAGCAAACTACAGTTCTACACATAAACAGACCTTTCTTTCACTAGAGAGAAGGTCTGGTGATGTCATCCTGCTGGGTTACATGATATGCAATTCAAACAAATCACACACGCCCCCTTCTGAGCACACACAGCTGAAGAGCTGGATGCAGGAGGAAATGAAATGAGATCGTGGCAAAACCCCTTTAAGACTGACTCAACCCATTCACTCTATAGGGAGTTTTTTTAGTCCTGCTCTGTGACCTGGAAGAAGTCACTGTGCAGGCAGGTGAAAGGTTTAACGTGACTACTCCTCCTTGTGACTGGTGGATCCTCTAATATCTATTCACACTGGTGTCTCCTTTCAGTTTGACCCTCTGTGTGCTGATAATGAGCAAACTAACAGAATCTTGCTGTACAGAACAGGAAGTGTCAGACTATTATTAGGCCTACTGGCCAAAGTGAAAACTGCAGGACTTAAGAATTATAAAAAAAAATATTGAAAGTGCTATGGAAAATTAAAAAAATAATATAACCAAAAATTCTTAAATGTGTTGAACATAAAAATGTGAGTTAAACAATAAGTCATTTTTGATGACGCATTCCCTATAAATGTAACTCCAGCACTAAAGGTTTTTTTTTTTAGTTTTGGATAATGCAGGGAAGGGTTTTTACATTTGTTTTGCTGTCTGTGCCCCTGTTAAGAAGATTTCAACTCATTTTCACCTCATGTACTGCTGTGGCGTGCTGGCACTTGTCATTCCACAGCTACATGCCCCACAAGTCTCCGTTTGTAACTAGGGGACAGATGTAACTTGGAATGGTGTAAGTCGAGGACTGCCTGTAGATTGTGCATTGTCTGACTTTCGTCCATTTGTTGACTGCTCTCCTTCCCTCACTGAGAAGATACTGTAGGACATGTAATATCTTTGCTTTCACTGATGTGTCCGTACCTTCTCCTCCCTAGTGACTCCTCCACCCTCGCCCGTGCTGCTGTCACGGGGCTGCATCTCCAGCACAGTGCGGAATAACTTCTCCGAGGTCTGCGTCAGGAAGCCAATCTCAGCATTGGGGTGCAGGCCGTACAAGTATGGAGACTCCGCTGGGAGGACGTCATCGATGTACTGCAATGAGAAGCAGAAGAACCATGTTGATAAAGGGACACCCTCTGCCTCATACTGGTACTGATCTCCCATACATCCCTGAGGTAAGCAGCCATGAGGACTGTGATCTAAATCCAGGCTATGTCACTATGAAGCACACACCCATTAATGACATTATCTAGATCAGTCAGTCACCTCTTTATGGACATTTTGGAAATATAGACATTGCAAACCCTACAAAGTCACCAGGTCACCCCACAACCCACTAAAACATCTCCCCTAATACCTGATGGTAACCGTTGTAATCCGTGTTTCCGGGAAGTAGGAACCCAGGGGCGAGAAACAGCTCCCCTTCCATCATTTCAGGCTTTATGAACTCCTCCAGATAAGTTCTGCAAAGCCGGCGGTCCCAGTCATCTGTGATGTGACCTCCGTACATAATCTCGCCAAACAGATAACGCAGGTCGTCATAGGGGACCTGAAACACAGAGTAAATAGGGCGTAAAGGACAGGGAGCAGCCGCCAGTCAGACAGCGGGGCGCAGCGCAGACTTCTGTGTCATTTGGCAGCACCGCTCAGGGTTGAGCCTCAAACAAAAAATGACAAAAAGAGTCACTGAGCTAAATGCTCCTCACACATACAACCCCGGACAGGCTGAATATGTAGCCTAATGTAGGAGTCATCTATACACTGGGACTTGTGCGACCCCTTTATTTAGTGTCCGTTCTGGTCAGGTAGCCCTGACCTGTGATGATCCCATCTGTATAGCCATTATAAGGCAGATATTCTCCTAAAGCAGAGTTCTGCTTTTCAATTGCTCAGTGCTAGGCACAGACGATCACTTCTTACACTGCGTAATAGGGACTCTTGAATAAAACATTGCTGTACCACCAAAAAGTTTAAAAGACATAATAGTCCTACACTTTGCTGTGCACCTGCTGCTCTGTCACTTTGGATATTACAGCCTGCCTTCATTCTGCTGGTGGCGTAAGCTGTCGGTAATGGAATGAAATTAGGAAATATGCGAGTAGACGCCACCTAGAGGTTAGTCCACACACTACTGCTGATTCACCTGACTCAGAAATGTTGCATCACTTTGCTTGTGCAGTTTCGGAGTTACAGCCACTATTGCTATTGGCAGCTAAAGGCTATGTTCACACGATGTATTGCGGTGTGTACAGTACGTGCTGCGATACATCGTGAGTCTCAGGAGCTCGCGCCGATCAGCACGTACTCCTGTGTCGCGGGGGGGAGGGTCGGGGGGGCCGCATATTCACCGCGTATAATTGACGTCACTTATTTCCCCATGCATACAATACGGTCGGATTGTACGAGCGGGGAGAGGAGGTGTAATCCATAGTTCTCTGGATAAATGTAATTTTGGTACGCATCTCGCCCATATTACAGCACGAATACATGGCGAAATGCGCACTGAAATTACGCCGTGTGAACAGAACCAAAATCTTCCAGCATCCCCTGTCTGCTCTGTGTCTGCAGAACTTGCTGTGGCCATTTGCATTCTGGGATGTGTCTGTAGCCCAAGCTCTGTACACGTACCCCCCCCCCTCCACACACTCACATTACAGATAAGCTGTTTGGGTGGTGTCTGCTGACGAGCTGGCTTTCTCCTGTAATAACTAACAAAATGAGGTAAAATCAATGCTAGCACCTTAATGCATGAATCTGTCTGAAGCAGCTGGTGAATCACCTCACTGGTATTCCATGGGCGTACTTACTATAAAAGTGCCCCCGCTTCATACAGCTGGATGACAGAGAGTGGAGCATGGAGCTGTCTTACCTTGGCGTTGGCTTCCAGATAGTTGTACAATACATTGACTGAAATGGTCAGGTCTCCGGTGTTAAAGGGATAGGAGCGGTACCAACCCTGAGGTCCAAACTTCAACCACTCGGCCACCACGGCGTGGAAGTAACACAGGGCGAACAAGATGCTCTTGAACTCTGATTCACGGGCACACATCTCCAGAGTGTCCTGTGGATTAAAGACATGGGATGTTGCTGTGTAGTGCTAAGATATTAATTGACCATCCGGAGTCCATATTGACAGTATCTCTTTAAGGCCGTGTTTCACACGCTTATTCACGGCGATTGTGCGCCGTATTGAGCGCACAAATCCGCCGTGAATACGGGGCGGGGCGGGGGGGGCCGGAGCGCGACGGGGGCGGGGCCGGAGCGCGCGGGGGCGCCGCTCCCCCGCACCATAGACAATGCATTGTTTACGGCGCGTCCGCGCCGTAAATAATGTGCATGTCACTTTCTCCCCCCGCGGCGGATTTGCCGAGCGGGGAGGAGCGACGGATTCCACTGTTCTCTATGAGAGCAGTGATTACCGTAATGACTCCGACGGATTGGTTGCCGTATTGAAGCACAAATCCGGCGCGGAATACGGCGCCAATCCGTCAGCAAATAAGCCGTGTGAACGGGGCCTAAGAATATTAGATGGTAATAGTTAGTCTGTAAGTCCTGTAAAATTCCCAACACCCGGTAATGTTTAGTGAGAAACAGTGCATATTACCGTATAACCTGTACACAGAGCTCCTTTATCAGTGTTGCTCACATAGTTTTGTTGTGAGAACGCTGTACCATGTAGACATAGCTCCATGTTAGTGAGAATAATACTACCCAGCAATGCTTAGGGAGAAATCATGGGAATGCAGGTGTTCATGGCCTATTACCAGGAGTGTTGAACTTCTGGGATGGATTTTTCCAGTGCCAGGTTAACCAGAACTGGCCATTTGAAAGAGGGGGACGACGACTTCTACTGGAAAAATACTGATCTGTTAGTTTGCCCGAAACGTGGTTATCTGGACCTGTGGGCTACATGGGGGATGCCCCATCGCCACAGTGATGAATCCCAGGAATTCTCTCTATCTTCGATGTTCACTCCTCACAGCTGATGCTCCGGATAGATGAAGCTTATAAGATTCCTGGTGAAGCTTTGACCTATATAGAGGTGTATATAGGGTTGGTCCCAGGAATTCTCTCTATCTTCACAGGCCCATTTCTCCCAGCTGATGCCAGATAGATGATGCATATGATTCCTGGTGAAGCCGTTCCAATATAGGGTGTAATGTAATTATATGTAATCTATATTATGCCTGCTTTGCCTTTGTAATCTATAAAATGCAAAAGTGTTTGCAATATCACACTATCTTCTTTTATCTGTATGTAATCACTGAATTCTTCATATAATAAAGTTTATAAAACATTTGAGGTTGCCTTCTTTAAAGCCGTATCCGACCCCTTTAAATAGTTGGCAAAACATCCTGTCAGCCCCTTACCCAGGGCTGCCATCAGTCATCTATTAACCGTTTCATTGCCCCATACAGCCAAATCAAATGGGGCCCCTCCCATTACTAGTTCCTATTTTTTAACATATCATTGGGTTCCTTTTTGATTAGGGCCCCTGACAAGAGTACTGCCCTATTGGGACCCCTGCCTCTCACCCCTTGGTAATGGGGGCACACACTGCACAGGCTTTGAATCCTCTCTGGCAGATGGACTTGCCTTTTGTGCTTCTCTGACCTGTGCTGACCTCCATAGGGCATGGGCTGGCAGGTCTTACCTGGTTAAAGTTATCCAGAGCTTTGTGCAGGTTGGCATGCATGCCGGTTGGGGGTTCATTGGTGATTTTGATGGAATTCTCCAGGATGCCCTGGGGAATAATGTGCCCCTCGGGTGAACCGGCAGGCTCGGCGCTGATGAATACACGGAAGTTGGCGTGGCTGCCTTCACTGTTATGTTCCAGCTTCTTCTCCAGCGTGCTCAACCACTTGGCCACCAGATGGATGTTCTGTAACATATAATAAGCAGGTTAGTATGGCACCGGGTGTGGGTTATATCAGACTATCTGGTCTCCCTACAACAGCACATTGAACATACAGTATCCACCTCGTCTTTGAAAAGCAATTTACAATGTTCCACAATCCCCAAATAACGCAGAGCAAGGCTATGTTCACACGGCTTATAGTGGCGCGTACAGTACACGCCGCAATACGCTGGGTGTTTTGGAAGCATTTGGGGGGGGATGCATTGTCAGCGGCACGTAAGTGCTGCAAACAATTGACATGTCACTTCCCTCCATATGATACGATTGTATTGTACACCCGGGGAGACGACGAATAATCCATAGCTCTCTGTGAGAACTATGAATCAACGTAATTGCGGCATGCATTTTGCCGCGTATATAGCACAATATGCGGCGAAATGCGCACGCAATTACGCTTAAAAATAAGCCATGTGCACATGCCCTAACCCTGCAAAATACTATGGTAACACGAAATCGGCAGAATTCTCTGATCCCAGGTTATGGACAGCACTGCGGGTGCAGCTACATCACTGTCTGCTCCAAGAACAAACAGTAGAATTAAGCTGCTCTGGATGTAACTTGAGAAACCGGCAAGGATTGGAGGGGTTCTCTAAAACTACAAAACTAATGGCCTGTCTGAAAGGGGTTCTCTCACTACAATGATTAGCTTTCAACACATCAGGAAAGGTAAATGAAGACTTTTACAAAATACATTGCTCTTTTGATTTTGCCCTGCTCAGGAGATGAGAGATTTTATCTGCTCTGAGTGCACATAAATGTCTCTAGGTTACCATCCATATCTCGCATCCTGATTAGACCGCGGACATGGCGTGACATCACCATGGTTGAACGGAGTCCTTATCACAAGATTAGACTGTTTACCTGTGATAAGCACTAGTTTTCACTTTTTGGAGATTTGTTTTTCCATGCACTAAATCTCTTAGGGTAAGTTCACATGTCGTTTTTAAGTGTAAATTTATGCTTCAAAATAGTCTTAAAAAAATACCGGATGGCGCGCTTTGAAGCGTATTTTGAAAAAACCTGATCCCTGTTGTTGACTATGGGGATTTTTACAAGCAAAAAAACGCCTCAAGAATTGACCTGTCACTTATTTTTACCCCCGTAATTGCATCCAAAAAACAGCTCACAGTTACACTTGTGAAATACACTTCATGTGAGTGACAAGCCGTATTTTACATTATATTCAATGAGGAATGATTTGAAACTGATCTGCGCCCGATTTTCGGCCGTTTTTCCAGTGCGTAAAATGCGCTAAAAACGGCCCAAAAAACTAGGAAACATATCCTACCACTTCTGTCACTGTAACGCTCAGCTGGTTATAGAGAAGATAAATATGCTAATCACTACTACAGATAGAAAAAACAACTCCTATCTTTAATAGGGAAAATAGGGAGAGAGCAGCCCCTCCGAGAAAAAAAAATGAAAAACAAAAATTAACTTTTACTCGTGACAGTAAATAAAAAAATTAAAAAAGACAGTGCTACATAAAGACAACTGTACAGTTTAAAAAAATAAAATAATGCATTTGTGACATAGTCCTTACTCATAGTTGATATATGTGCATATTAAACAAAGCGTTATATAGAAAGCTGAAAACACCTGAAGGTGGGGGTGAGATGACAAAGAACATGTCACATAGAAGGAAGAGAGACAAAGCTAACCCTATCAAAGAGAAATATAAAGTGAATAGACACATAAAACAATGTCATAAAAAAAAAAAAACTTCGAAAATAGAAAACACGCCTTACAAAACTGCATGTAAAGCGGGGTCCAACAGAGCATCAGGCTGCAGATAATTACATGAATGCACATGACAAAGAATGCCATGTGATGAAATACATAAGGAAATAAAAATGACAACTGCTACAGAACCACCCACAGCATGACCAGGAAAGCTGTCTGTGACTCAGCATGGCGATAAAACCCCTTAAATGATCAGTATCAAAGTCACACAAAATCCAGAATTATTACAGAGTACCGTAACTCAACTTTCATTCTGAATCCAAAATTATTATTTTTTTTTTTACTTCCTTCATCCATTCTTCTAATTAGATACCTATTCAGTGCAGGGAGGGACAGATCCTGGCACCTGCAGAGGCTCCTCTTCTATAGGACAATGAAGATCCCCATGATAACCTTCACAGAGGTGTACTAACTTTCATTACCAAAGATAGACTTTCCCGACCCTCCAGCATCACCAACAAAGAAAACCTCTACGCTTCAATTTCCAACCTGATTGTAAGTCAGTGAAGCAACAAGGGATGGAAATGAAGTGACTCCAGCATTAATTTCACCGGCCTCTGACACAACTCACATGGCATTCCAGCTAATAGAGGCCGATGGCTTCTCATATGGGAAATATAGGATACGCCGCCCTCTACTGAGAACCCGGGACGACTGAAAAAGAGTGTGGGGCCTCACTGGTGCCTAGAACTAAACTTGTATGTGGGAAACGGTCGCTTATCCCAAGTCAGCCACTCTTACAGAAAGCTACCACTGCTGTGGGGTTCTTAAAAAAATAAGCCATGAGAAGCCATCCAAGCCGCGCTCTACACGGCACTGGACAAAAAAACTGAAAACCATTGATAAAGTTGAGTTTTTTGTCCAGTGCATGCCAAAAAGCTCAAAAAACAACCGTTTATGGGCACCGTTTTGCGTTTTTTGCACAATTTTTGGGGCGCTTTTCTAGCAGAATTGTATAGCATTATAATTACTGGATTTCTGCAAAAAAAGCAGCAAAAGACGCATCAAAAAAAAACCAGCGCTTCACATAGACTCCAATAGTAGATTTTCTGCACAGCCGGGTTTTTTTGCAACAGGTTTCAAAAAACGAGCAGGAAAAAAAAATTTCTGTGGAGACAGCAGGATGAGTTTGCTATTAGGCCTTGTCCCCACAGTCTGGGTGTTCACCCGGTTTTATAGACAGTTTTGAAAGCCGTCTGTAAACCGGGTGTCAACCTTTTACACGGACTTCAATGGAAACGTTTTTTTCGACAGCCAGCGGTCCGAAAGACATTGAACATGCTCATTCTTGTCATGAACATGCCAATGCGAAGGAGGAGGGTTCTGTCTCCGCAAACCACGGACAAAAGCCGTCCCCCTGGGGCCGTGTATACAGCCCCAAAACAGAGCAAATACCGGTCGGATAATCCGACCGGTATTTGTTCTGTGCCGTATAAATGGCACCTTAGGCCTTGTCCCCACGGCTGTAAGCTGGCTGACAAACTTTTACACAGACCTTAAAGGAAAATCCGTGCAGAAGGGATTTTCCACCCAGTCTTTTTTTGACCGCCGGCGGCCTGAAAAACATAGAACATGTTAATTTTTCCGACCGGTTTTGGGATGGAATATGAACATGTCTATGTGAAGGAGGAGGGCTTTTCTCCACTATTCGCAGAGAAAAGCCGCCCCCCCTGCGGCCGTGTGCACGGTCCAAAAACAGAGCAAATACCGGTCGGACAAGCCGGACGGTATTTGCTCTGTGCCGTGTGAACAGCCCCTTACAGTCTATGGGAGCTGTTTTCAGTCGTCTTTTCAGCAGTTTTAGCAAATGAAAACCGCTGAAAAAACGTCTGAAAATGTCAGTGCAGTGGAGACATAGACCGACAGCTCTGCAGAGGCGGGCAGTCAGCCAATCGGTACAGTCTACAGGAAAGTGGGTTTTATATAAATTGGTGCGGTCTTCTAGGCTGACTATAATCGGGTATTAGTGCAAACAATACAGATGGTTACACTAGGTTACTGACAAATCCAACTCTAGGAAAGCAGAGTGACAACCCCTGCAGGAACTGTAATGGCGGCCATGGCAAGGACCAGCCAGACAGAATTGGGGCTCTGTAATGTGGTAAATTAAGGGACAGCTATGGAGAAAGGATAAGGTAGTACAGAGATCCCTCATAACCTCAAAAGTCATATTGGGACAGAGCACAACCCAAAATTAATTTCACCCCCAAGTACCACTCAGGGGTGTTTTATGGAAGATACTGTGGTTGCAGGCAGTGTCGACATATTTTTTACAGTAAGAAGGGGCGATGGGCACAGATTTCGTCTGCATAATCCACATCCCTGGAGGTTTTAATGAACATCTGACTTGGAACACTGGGACATTGAACTGAGTCTTGGCCGAACATCACAGGACTTCTGAATAATTACAGCCGTGGCTCCCGCTGCGGCAAGCTTTATTTAGGGTTTTTTCTAGGACAGTCACAGATGTTGGAATTGGGTTACGCCGGGAGGGTCAGAGAGTCAGCGCCGAGTGCAGAATTCCCTCTCTCAATGCCTTGAAAGTATGAAGAGGAAAAAGGCTTGGTACCTGCAGGATGACCCAGTGTCCTTCCCGGGCCGCCAGATCCAGTGCCTGTTCAGCTACCACCTCCTGTCCCTGCCCAAGAGACACATTGTGCAGGTTCCGATTGTCAAATGTATAACCAAGTTTTCTCCCTGTGCAGAAAAAAAATATAAAAACATTAATGTTACATTGCTTACATATACAATGAACCCACATTACATACATCCTGTAACATATCCTGTATTATACACTACTTATCCTGTACTGGTCCTGAGTTACATCCTGTATTATCCTCCAGAGCTGCACTCGCTATTCTGCTGGTGCAGTCACTGTGTACATAAAATTACTTATCCTGTACTGATCCTGAGTTTTCATCCTGTATTATCCTCCAGAGCTGCAAATCGCTATTCTGCTGGTGCAGTCACTGTACATGCATTACTTATCCTGTAATGATCCTATTACATCCTGTATTATCCTCCAGAGCTGCGCTCACTATTCTTGCTGGTGCAGTCACGTGTACATACATTTCTTATCCTGTATTTTCCTCCAAGCTGCCTCACATTCTGCTGGTCAGTCACGTGTAATACAAATTTCCTGTACTGATCCTGATTACATCCTTATTATACTCCAACTCCTTTACATTCTCTGGTGCAGTCACTGAAAATACATTACTATCCTGTACGACCCTGAGTACATCCTTATTATCCTCCAGAGCGGGGCCCCACATTCGCGGTCAGTCACTGTTACTACATTTTCTTATCCGGGACTAATCCGAGTTTTTCACCTTATATCTCCCAAACTGCACCCCATTCTCGCCAGTCACGTACTTACTTCTTATCCCTTTCTGATCCTGAGTTACACCTGTATTTTCCTCCAACTGCGCCACTATTCTCGGCGTCACGTAAGCATTCTTATCCTTTCTGATTCGATTACACCGTATTATCCTCCAAGCTGACTCAATTTTTTTGCTGGTGCAATCACGTACATGCATTCTTTTTCCTGTAATGATCCCGAGTTTCATCCCGTATTATCCCCAGAGCTGCACCACCCATTGCTGGGCATCACTGTACATACAACTTATCCTGTACTGATCCTGATTACATCCTATACCTCCAGACTTTTCCTACATTTTGGTGCTCACGTACATACATTACTTAACCTGTACTGACCTAATTTTCATCCGTATACCCCAATGACTCACTTTCTGCTGGTGCAATCACTTACATGCATTTCTTTTCCTGTACTGACCTTTGTTACACCTGTTTATCCTCCAACTGCCTCACTATTCTGCTGGGCAGTCACTTACATACATACTTAACCTGACTGATCCTATACATCCTTTTTATCCCCAAGCGAGCCACTATCTGCTGGGGCAATCACTGTACATTCATTACTTATCCTGACTGATCCTTTTTACATCCTGTATAAACCTCCAAGGGTGCGCTACTATTTTGCTTTCTCACTGTACATACATTAAATACCCTTACTGATCCTATTACTCCTTTTTATCCCCCAGAGCGCCCACATTCGCTGGTCAGCACGTGTACATACATTACTTATAATGTACTGACCTGAGTTACATCCTGTATTATCCCCAAGCTCGCCCATCTGCGGCGCAGTCGCTGGACATACATTACAATCCCGTACCACCTGAGTTACATCTGTATTTTCCTCCAAGCGCCCACATTCTGCTGGTGCAGTCACTGGTACATACATTACTTATCCTGTACTGATCCGAGTTACACCTGTATTTTCCTCCCCCAAACGCGTCACTATTCTCTTTGGGGCATTTACTGGGGAAAAAACCTTACAAACCTTACGATCCTAGTTACATCCGTTTTACCCCAATTTTCAAACCCCCATTTTCTGGGGCGTCATGTACATTTCATTACTTACCTGTAAAGTCCTGATTCATCCTGTATTATCCTCCAAGCTGGGGGCCCAAATTCTGCTGGTGCAGTCACTTTTACATACATTTCTTTTCCTGTATATCCTCCAGAGCTCGCTCACTATTCTGCTGTCAGTCACTGTTACAAATTACTTTTCCCTTTCTGACCCATTACATCCGTATTATACTCCAGAGTGCGCCACTTTCTGCGGTGCAGTCATTACTACATTTCTTATCCTTACTGACCCTGATTCCCGTAATTATCCCCGAGCTGCGCCCTATTCTCGGTGCAGTCACGTGTACATACTTCTTATCCGGGACTAACCTGATTTACATCCATATACTCCAACTGCACCACATTCTCGGGGCAGTCACTTTACTTACATTACTTTTCCTTACTGATCCCGATTTCATCCTGTATTATCCTCCAACTGCCCACTATTTTCCCGGGGCAGTCACTTACATGCATTACTTACCTGTACTGATTCTGATTACATCCTTATTATCCCCAGAGCTAGCCCATATTCTGCTGGTGCAATCACTGTACATGCATTACTTACCCCGTAATATCCTGATTACATCCGTATTATCCCTCCAACTCACCACTATTCTGCGTGCACACGACATACATTACTTATCCTGTACTGATCCTGATTTCCCTCTTTATTATCCTCCGAGCTCCCATATTCTGCTGGGGCATTTACTGTACATACTTACTTAACCCGTACATCCAGGTTTCATCCTGTATTTCCCCCAAGCTAGCTCACTATTCTGCTGGGCAAACACGTACATATTACTTTTCCTGTAAATGATCCCTTAGTTTTAACCTGTAATTTTCCTCCAGAGCTGCGCCACTTTCTGCTGGGCGTCACTGTAATACATTCTTTAACCTGTACTGACCTGAGTTACTCCTGTATTTTCCTCCAGGCTAGCTCACTATTCTCTGTGCAATCACTTACATCATTACTTATCCTTTACTGATCCTTAGTTTTCACCTGTATTATCCTCCCAAACTCGCTCACTATTCTGCGGTGCATCACTGTACATACTTATTTTCCGTACTAACCTGAGTTACATCCTGTAATTTTTCCCCCAGAGCTGCCCACTATTTTGCTGGTGCAGTCCTTTACATACATTTCTTTTTTTCCTGTCTACCATTACATCCGTATTTTCCCCCAAGCTGCGCTCACTATTCCCGCTGGTGCATCACTGGGTACATACCTTACTTATCCTGTACTATCCTGGTTTCTTTCCCACTAAACTCCCGAGCTGCACTCACTATTCTGCTTGCAGTCCCCCTGGGTACATGCTTTTCTTATCCTGTACTGATCCTGAGTTACATCCTTATTATCCCAAAACTGCACTACTATTCTGCTGGTCAGTCACTGTAATACATTACTTATCCGTACTGATCCCGATTACATCCTGTTTATACCCGACTGCGCCCTATTCCGGGGCATCCTGGAAATACATTACTTATCCTGTACTGACCTGATTACACCCGTATTATCCTGCAGAAATGCACTCACTATTCTGCTGGGCAGTCACTTACATACATTACTTTTCTGTCTGATCCTGAGTTACATCCTGTATTACCTCCAAGCTGCACCACTATTCTGCGGGGCGTCACGTACAACATTTTATCCCCTACTGAACCTTAGGGTTCATCCGTATTATCCCCAGACTACGCTCACTATTCTGCGCTGCAGTCACTTTTCAACATTACTTATCCTTACTGATCCTGAGTTACACCCCGTATATCCTCCCCAGCCGTGCCCCTATTCGCGGCATCACTGTGTACATACACACTTTTTCCTGTACTGATCCTGAGTTACATCCCGATTTATCCCCAAGCTGGCCCCACTATTTTCTGGGGCAGTCACTGTGTACAACATTACTTTCCTTACTGATCCCGATTTTCATCCTGTATTATCCTCCAGAGCTGCACCACATTCTGCGGGCAGTCACTTACATACATTACTTTTCCTGTACTGATCCGAGTTAAATCCTTATTATCCCCAAGCTCGCTCACATTCTCGCTGCAGTCCCCTGTACATAATTTCTTATCCTTACGATCCTGAGTTTAAAACCCCCTTATTATCCTCCAGACCGGGTCACTATTTGCTGGGCAGCACTTTACATACATACTTACCAATAAAGATCTCCTCCCCCATCTACAGTGCCGTTCGGTAGGGTATAAAAATAAAAAAAGGCCCGTGGGGTCCTTTTTAAGACAATACCTGTAAAACACATAAGTCAGGTTTCACCTGGGAAGCGACAATTACGGGACAGCACGAGATCTAGTTTTTTTTTAACATGGGAAAGGAAATAAGCACTCCCGTCCTTTTCCCCCGTGAGCGCCACGAGGGCGCCAGGGTTCGTAAAACTAAAAAGTCCTAGATACCTTGGACTAAAATGAAGGATGGGTTTTTGGGGCCTACGGGGGAAAAAAACACTCTCAAATTATCAAGTGTATTTTTTCAAGGGTTTTTTTAAACAAACTTACCATTTTTGTGGACTACAACCACTTCCCAATGCATCGGGGGGATTTGTATCCACGAAATGCGAAAGCTTTTTTTTTAAATTTTAGTCCAATATCATTTTAATTTTATTCAAGGATCTAGGCTATTCCTATTTACATTACCTATCCTTACTGGGGGGGGGGGGGGGGGGGGGGGAAGGGTGATCCTGTAATCATTCCTTTCCCTGTACTGATCCTTAGTTACAAATCCTGTATTATCCTCCAGAGCTGCCCACTATTCTGCTGGTCATCCCCGTACATACATTACCTATCCTTCTGATCCCGAGTTTCATCTGTATTATATTCAAACTGCCCCCGCTATTTTGCTGGTGCTCACTGACATAAATTTCTTTTTTCCCGTACGGGTACTGGTTTTTCATCCTTTTTATACTTCAGGCTGCCCCCACTATTCGCTGGTGCAGTCCTGTCATACATTAAATTTTCCTGTACGGGTCCGATACATCCTATTATCCTCCAAGCGCCCCTATTTTCTGGGGGCAGTCACTTACATACATTACTTTCCTTACTGACCTGATTTTCATCCTGTTTATCCCCAGAGCTCGCTCACTATTCTGCGGTGCATCACTGACAAAATTCTTACCTTTTCTGATCCTGGTTTTCATCCTGATTTATACTCCAAGCTGCGCTCAGTTTCTGCTGGTGCAGTCACTGTACATACATTACTTTTCCTGTACGAACTGAGTTACATTTTGTATTAAACCCCAACTCACTCACATTCACTGGGCAGTCACGACAACATTCTTAGCCGTAATATCCGATTAATTCTTTTTTATCCCCAGAGCGCACTCACCCATTCTGCTGGGGAGTCACTGTACATACATTCTTTTCTTACTGATCCTAGTTACATCCTGTATTATACTCCAAGCTGCACCACATTCTGCTGGGCAGTCATTACAGCATTCTTATCCTGTACTGACCGGGGTTACATCCTGTTTACCTCCAAGTTGCACTCACTATTCTGCGGTGCAATCACTGTACATACATTTCTTTTCCTGTACTGATCCGAGTTCATCCTTATTACCCCAGAGCTTTTTCTCTATTCGCTGGGGCATCACTGTACATACATTACTTATCCTGTACTGATCCTGAGTTACATTCTGTATTACACTTATTTGTCTGCACACTATTCATCCAGTCATCTGTTACCTTGTTTCTCAACATCTTTCAGCGGATCTACACCAGAGAAAAAGAAGAACATCGGGGGCGGCCAGCTCCTGAAGATTTTTGCAAAAACAAGGGGTCGCCCCCAAAAATTTGCTACCCAACTTTTCCTCCACAAAGTCCCCCGGGAAAGAAAACGTGGGGGAAAAATAAAACCCTTACTCCTACAAAAAAAATTGAAGTGCAATCTTCTTGTGACAGCTTTTTTGATGTATTGCATGATACAAGGTGTAATATGCTTCTATGCTTCTAAATCTGACTCCTATTGTAGTGTAAAAACACATCTACCCCAATCATACACGGGGACACGGGGCCCCCATTAAGACATCAGTGGCAAATTGAATCCTGCACCCGAGTGCTAACAGGAAGGCAGCGCAAATGTCTCTGCAGCTCTGAATAGCAGTATAGTATGTGATGTAACTCAACAAGTACTGCACAAAGGG
>JAODAL010046824.1:0-30528 GCA_025379985.1 Phyllomedusa bahiana
CACTTGAGACATTTTCCCCCCCCAAAGATTAAATTTTTACTTACCAACTTTTATGGGGCACAGTATCAAATGCTTTAGAAAAATCCAGATATCTGACTCAAATGCCTCCCCCCAACCCAATAAAAAACTAATTCCTCTAAAAGTATGAGATTAGTTTGAAGGCCCGATCCAAAAAAAACCATGCGGGAACGGGTTATACATTTTTTTCCAGTGAGATACCCAGGATAGCATTCAAAAAAACCTTCAAATTTTTTACCCACAGCAGGGTTTAAAAAACGGCCTATATTTCCAGGATCATTTTGACCCCTTATGAATTTTGGCACCACATTTACTAGCATCGTCATTGGGGACATCCCAGTTACTGTACGCCCAAAAATATTAAAATGGGGCCGGCTATAAAATTTTACCTATTCCCTTAGCACACGGGGGGGTGTTTACCATCAGGCCTTTTGGGTTTTTTTTTAATCTTTTTTAAGGCAGAGCTGCACTTGTTCCTGGATTAGAAGAAACATTTAGGTGGAGCTTACCCTCCCTGCCATCAACGGAGGAATTTTCTTCAGTAAATACGGTAGAAAAAAAAATGTTTAATAGATTTGCATTCTCTCCTCCCTGAAAGGAACGTTTTTAGTTTTAATCTTTTTAATATTTATATAGTTAAATTCTACTTCATTATTCTACTACAAGATGAATAAATGAATATTCAATAGATTAATAACACAATTGTAATAGGCCCTCCATCCCAATGGTTCAGAGATTCTTTAAAGGGACACTACCATCAACATTTTTCTTTTTACTTATTGACAAGCAATACAAAACTATTATATGGATTTTCTTTTTAATGGGTTGTTGGGTTTTTTATATAATTTTTAAAGTTCCCCCACTTACATTACTTTTTCTGACTTTCCTTCCGTGAGCTCTATTAGTATAGCAGCGAGATGATTCCTTGTTGGTCCTTCTTTACGGTAGACTCTTCTGAGAAGTGTAAATAGTATCAGCAATAACATGATAAGTGTGAAGAATTCCCTATTTCCCCAATGCAGAAAAAGATTACCCTATTTTCCTTTTTGTTTCTCTGGGCTACTCAAAACAATCTTCCCTGTGGAGAGAAAAAATGGCCATTATTATGTCATTACCTACTATTTGTAATGGAACAATGTAGAGATAAGTAGCAACTAAAATAAAGTAAAATGAGTCTGCAACGCCATACAAACGATCTTTCTCATGGCTAGAGAAGGTCAATATTTTATGTGTAATTTTTAAAAGCATTGGACTTCTGAAATAAAAAAAATGATTGTTAAAAATTCTAAAAAAAACATTTTTTCAGGAATATTGTTTTTAACAAAAAACACTCCTTTCTGATTGCAGTGTCCATTTAACAAGATATAATTCAACCCTTAGGGCATATCCCCACGGCACGGGTTTTCGGCCGGTTTTTCACCCGGTTTTCGGTTTTTCAGACCCCCAGAAAAACGGCCGAAATTTTGCACAAAATTTTCTCTATGGAAAACCTGTGCATCAGTCCCCACTGTACGGGTTTTCAGTCGGGCGGTTTTTCCGCCCGCGGTCCGGCCGAAAACATTGAACATGCACAAAATTCCGTCTGGTTTCCGGACGGAATCTGTGCATGTCAATGGGGGGGGAAGGGTTTTTTTCCCCCATTTGTGGAGAAAAACCCCCCCCCGCGGGCCCTGGGACGGGGCCCCAAAAAAGGACAAATACCGCGACAAACCAGCCGGTATTTGTCCTGTGCAGCGGGGACGCGCCCTTAAAGTCCTACCCATTATCTGAAAATGTTCCCTTTATTTTGGGGGTGTTTTGGCTATTTTGGGTAATAGCAATTCTCACTATAAATGAGGCTAAAACAGAAAGAATGTAAAGCTGGCCGTAGCTTTGGGGTTTCAGGTGGCTGTTTTTTGAACAACCTCTTATTTGGTATGTTAAGATTATAATTTTGAAAGACAAAGCTGTACACAAAAAAAAAATTGCTAAATAGTCTTTGCTTCGATCCATGTCCTGGTCTTGGCTTCCATTGATGGGTGAAGATCTGTTACTTGACTTACCAACAACAGCTTTCAGCAATGACCTAAAAAAAAATACAACTCAGCAGATATCTTTTCTCTTGTCAAGGTCTGGTCCGGGGCGGCCCTTTTAAAACAGTGTTCAAAAATTTTTGGTAAGGCAAGCTTATCATTATCCCCCCTTTTCCCTCTCCTCTGCTAGGTGGATTTAGTGTGTTGTTATAGAAGACTGGCATTTTACAGACTGAAGAAGTTCCAAAAAAATTTTTAAGGGGGTCTCAAGCAGGAAAAAAGAAATACGGCTTGTCTAAGAACACATAAAGTTTTATATATACACATGTCCTCTCCAATCATTCAATAAAGTTACAGGAACATTTTATTACTGTTTTCCAGGCTTAAAAAAAAGTGTTGCATAAAATAGCAAACAAACAACTACTCATCTCTTCATTCATCAGCCCCATAGACTCACGATTGTCTACTTTTTGTGGCCAGTGACTGGCTTCAGCAATCACATGACTATAAAACATGTCTACAAACATGTGAAGACTTACCAGCAAAGGGTGATAACACACCTATAAGAAAAGCAGTGCTATATCAGGAAAATCTAAGTAAGACCCACAGTATAGCCATACACACCTATCAAAAAAGGTCTACCAAGTGTAAATTAAAATTAGAGTAACTTTATTAAGTATTACAAAATCCATAAAAAACAATAAAAAATGACAGTGGAACTACACAGATGCGTGACCACACTACACACCATCAAAATATCTTGCAGTCCAATACAAGGGCGGGTAACCCCAAAGTAGTCACTATAGTAGCATAATACACTATTCAGCTAAACATGAAAATCAATGTATATAAATATATACCCGACCTTAGGAAGAGGACGTTACAAGGGAATCCAAAATAGGCAGATGGAGTGGTGGAATCACGCGCCCCAACTCGCGTTTCGCAGTGCGATTCTTCCACACTACTTTGTGGTTACCCGCCCTTGTATTGGACTGCAAGATATTTTGATGGTGTGTAGTGTGGTCATGCATCTGTGTAGTTCCACTGTAATTTTTTATTGGTTTTTATGGATTTTAATACTTAATAAGTTACTCTAATTTTAATTTACACTTGGTAGACCTTTTTTGATAGGTGTGTACAGCAAAGTGTGATATAAGAGGCGAGTGGGATGTTAATTTGTTATATCACAGCATAAGCAGTTGCAAGGATGGAACAACCGGTAGGCAGAGGTAGGTGTGAGGAACCGGTCAGGGGCACACGAGTAGACACCAACTGAGTGAGGCCCTGACGCTGTTCCCAACCCACTGTCCCTGCCGTTTTGAGGGTGCCCAACTCCTTAACAGGTCGGCTCCGACTGAAGACTGCGAGATACACTAGGTAGGTGAATACACAAGACGCAGACAAACAAACACTGAACACAATAACGGAAGGTCAAACTAGCCAGGTCAGCAACAGTCGGAAGAAGCAGTACAGAATCACTAAGCAGAGGAATAGTCGAAGTATAGCCAAGGTCAGGTAACAGGAAAAGCAAGAATGAATAACAGGCTAACAGGCACAAAAGGAACCAG
This sequence comes from Phyllomedusa bahiana, assembly GCA_025379985.1. NCBI lineage: Eukaryota > Metazoa > Chordata > Amphibia > Anura > Hylidae > Phyllomedusa > Phyllomedusa bahiana. Next base: position 3,599 of record JAODAL010046824.1, read on the forward strand.
TATAGCAGGCAAGGAAAGATGGCACAGGAACCCTTTTATAACAGACCAGGGAACAAAGAGCAGAGGTGATAGGTGGAAGTAACAAAAGACAGGGTTGGAATACAAGGCTGTCAATCAAAAAGACTAGCAAGGAAATAAGAACTAGAAAAATGCTGGAGGACACTGACTATGGGCGTTGGTCAGGAATCAATTAACAGAGCAGAGTTGTACAAAGCAGGGTATGACAATGTTCACACTGGTGAATTCAAAAATAAAGAACTACGTCCGAAACTGCGTTTTTTTGTTGCAACGGCCATGGCCGGCGACCAGAGCTCAAAGCTGGGGGTCTGCCAGGCACAATCATGACAGTAGGTGACCACTTTCAACGCCTCTGACTGGAGATTACTTTGATCCCAGCCATTTAATTGCTTAACTACTCCCACCTTCTGATCAGCTCCCCCACAATGCAATTCCAGGTGCCAACCAGCAGTCAAGAGAGCTGGGGTCTAATGAAGACTCCCAGTCCTGTCATATTGCTCCTATTACGCCCTGCCTAACTGAAATTACAAATAATAAAAACATGAAAAAATAGAAATACATACATTGATGGGCAAAATTTTTAAACTTTGACTTTCAGGCTCCATATCTCACCATCCACTACAGCTTTGAATGTAAGACTACCATCATTTTGTAGACAATAATCTTGGCTATCTGATACAAAACTTTGCCCTGAAACTATTTAGCATATGCAAAGTTATGAGGATCCTAGTCATATAACTGCATAGTTACTGTTTTGCTGTAGGTGATTGAACAATCTTTTTCTCTTGTATACTACAAATTACGACCTGTTTTCACATTCCCTAATAGCTCAGTGTATTATTAGACACACTGGTTCAAATCAAGGAGCAGCCATGAAGAAAATTTCCAAAGAAAAGAGAAACAGCATCATCCAGCTCATCGATAGTGGTCTCTTGGCCAAGTAAATTGCATCATATGAGTGATATTTGGAAAAATATGAAATTTGTTTTATCCATTCACTCCAAAGCCAAGAGGTGGACGTCCAGGCAAAACAAGTTGGCTCATCACAAGGTCTATTAGTTCTGGCGTGAAAAATATGGCAGTTTAGATGGGTCATATGCTTCGTAATAGTGAGATCACAGACGTCGATGCAGGCACTGTGCAACATGCATTACACAAGTCTGGAATGGTGGTCCAAAAAAGGTGAAGAAACTTTGACTATATCATCATAAGAAGCGTGTAACGGGTTGCGCCGCGGTCCGTGGTTCGGACCGCGGTCGCACCCGCGTTCCCCGCGGCGGGTCCCCGGCGGGGACGGGGGCCCCGGCGACCGCACTGCCGGTCCGTGGGTGCCACCCGTCCCGTCCACTCACCTGGCCTCGCTCCCGTCCGGTCCTCGTCCCCTGCCGGCCGGAATGCGCGTGCGCGCCCCCTAGCGCGTGCACGCGCCGCGTTCACGTAGATTTAAAGGGACAGTGCGCCGGTAATTGGGTAATTGCCAGGCGCTGTCCCTATATAAGTTTTGCACCCACATCACTTCCCTGCTGGATCTATGTTGCCTCGTGCCTTAGCTAAAGCGTTCCCTAAGTGTGTTCTCGCCCTACCGTGTACCAGACCTCTTGCTACGTTTTCCCGACTGCGAACCTCTGCCGCCTGCCCTGACCTTCTGCCTGTCCACGACTCCGAACCATTGCCGCCTGCCCTGACCTTCTGCCTGCCCACAACTACGATTCCCGGACTATGCTTCTGTACCTCGCTGCACCTCGGCCGCCATCGCAAGCAAGTCACGTCAGGGGGGACGACCTGGTAGCCTCACGCCGCAGCAAGTCCATCCCGCTTTGTGGCGGGCTCTGGTGAAAACCGGGGGCTACTTAGATTCCGTTCCCTGGCGTGGCTTAACTATCATCGCTTGCGGTGGTCCAGCGGATCCACTACCCAGCCGTTACAAAGCGTTGGCTCAAGCCTGCAAAAAAGTATAAAAAGTGGTCAGTAAAAGATTCTAAACAGGTGATTTAGAGTGATGAGACAAAAATCAATAGTCTGGGCTCTGAAGGGTGCAAAAGGGTCTGGAAGAATCAAGGAAAAAGGGGGCTGATGGATAGAGAAATTGAAAGAACTGTTAAGTTCTGTGGAGGAAGCCTAATGATATGGGGATGTTTCACAGACAAAGGCATTGGATACTTGACCAGGATCGATGGTGACCTCAATGCTGAGCTATATGTGAGTACCCTACAAGATAAATTACTTCGTACACTCAAGTACTATGAAAAGGACGACATAGTGTTCCAGCAGGACAATAACCCAAAGCATATGTTGAGATTGGCAAAGAAAAGGCTCATTGACAATGAAGTAGAGTTGCTGTATTGGCCTCCACAGTCCCCCGACCACAACCCAATCGAACACTTGTGGGTAGAGTTAAAGAAAAATCTGTATTTGTATCTGAGTCGACCAGTATGCACCAAAATTGGGAACCTGTAGAAGAGATCTAGGATCAAATTTCTGTCCAGACATGCTTGAATCTGATCAAGAGTATGCCCAGAAGGATTCAGGCAGTTTTGAAAGCCAATGATGGATTTAAAAATATTACCAAAATAATAAACATTTTAATTTAGATTTTTCAGGGGCAAACCAGTAATAATGCAGTAACATGACAAGAATCTGCATAACTAAGCATATGCTAAATAGTTGCAAGTCAAATTTATGTATAAGATAGCCAAGATGATTATATATAAAAAGTTCAAAGCTACAGTGGATGGCAAGATATGGAGCCTGAAAGTCAAAAGTTCAAAACATTGTTACCCTTTTGCTCATCAGTGTATATATGTATATTAAAAGTTTAAAACACTCCTCCTTTCCCCAGTTTGAAAATAAAAGAAGAAACAAAATAAAAAAGTTAAACATAATTGGTATCGCCAATTGTCCGGTATATTAATATATAACTAGAGATGGGCGAATTTCTCAAAAATTCGATTCGGTCACTTTGTCGAATTTTCCGACAAAATTAGTTTTGGTCCAAATTACTTTGGCACGAATCGCGTTAAAAAACAGCTATTTCCAGGCTGCACAGAGCCTGCAGGGTGCTGTAGAATGTTGTGCCATGCTTAAATATGCAGAGTGAGCTTGGTTTGGGCTTCATACAATGTTGTGTTTTAGTATGACACGCAGATGACTGCCGTCACTCTTAGAATCGCCTCACTATAAAATTCCCTGGGCACTTAAGAGGGCAAAACTGACCAAAAAACTCAAGCGGGAATGCAGCCTGATAAAGTCATGCCAGCGAAAGCGGGAAAAAAACAAGCTGAGAGCTCAGGTGGCAACCATATTTACAGAGGTGACGGCGGCAGCCACAGCAGCATGAGGTCAGGCAGTGGCACAATAAGGACATTCATGGAGGTGGGCAAAATACAGGAGTAGGTGCCACACAGAGTGGCACAATGACACAGTGTGGAGGTCACAACCGCAGCCACAGCAGCAGCATGAGGTCAGGCAGTGGCACAATGACACAGTGTGGAGATCACGGAAGCAGCAGCATGAGGTCAGGCAGTGGCACAATGATATTCTGGAGGCGGCTAAAACAGGAGTAGGCCACAGAGTGGCACAATGACAGAGAGTGGAGGTGACGACAGCAGCAGCATGAGGTCAGACAGTGGCACAATGACACAGTGTGGAGGGCACAGCAGCAGCAGCATGAGGTCAGGCAGTGGCACAATGACATTCTGGAGGTGGCAAAAACAGGAGTAGGCCACAGAGTGGCACAATGACACAGTGTGGAGGTCACGACAGCAGCCACAGCAGCAGCATGAGGTCAGGCAGTGGCACAATGACATTCTGGAGGTGGCAAAAACAGGAGTAGGCCACAGAGTGGCACAATGACACAGTGTGGAGGTCACGGAAGCAGCAGCATGAGGTCAGGCAGTGGCACAATGACATTCTGGAGGTGGCAAAAACAGGAGTAGGCCACAGAGTGGCACAATGACAGAGAGTGGAGGTGACGACAGCAGAAGCATGAGGTCAGACAGTGGCACAATGACACAGTGTGGATGGCACAGCAGCAGCTGCATGAGGTCAGGCAGTGGCACAATGACATTCTGGAGTTGCCAAAACAGTAGTAGGCCACATAGTGGCACAATGACACAGACGGGAGTTCTCTCCAGCATCAGCATGAGGACAGACAGTGGCACAATGACATTCTGGAGGTGGCAAAACAGTAGTAGGCCACAAAGTGGCACAATGACAGAGAGTGGAGGTCACGGCAGCAGCCACATGAGGTCAGAGAGTGGCACAATGACACAGTGTGAAGGTCACGGCAGCAGCAGCATGAGGTCAGGCAGTGGCACAATGACACAGTGTGCAGCTGACGACAGCAGCAGCATGAGGTCAGACAGTGGCACAATGACACAGTGTGGAGCTCACGGCAGCAGCAGCATGAGGTCAGGCAGTGGCACAATGACATTCTGGAGGTGGCAAAAACTGGAGTAGGCCACAGAGTGGTACAATGACACAGTGTGGATGTCACGGCACCAGCAACAGCAGCAGCAGCATGAGTTCATAAAGTGGCACAATGACAGAGTGTGGAGGTGGGTGGCAATACCAGTCCCTGGTAAAGATGGTTGGTGGCAGATGAAGAAACTGTCAGCAGATGTGTGGCATCAGGCGGGTGGCGGCATCAGAATAGTGGCTGAGGCAGGTAGTTTGAACCCAGACTCATTTCTCACAGTTTGGGTGAGGCGTCATGGCTGATGTAGTCTGACGCCTAAGGCATTGGTGTGTGGAAATCCTGGCCGATCCACGCCTGATTCATCTTGACAAAGGTCAGTCGTTCCACATTTCCCGTGGACAAACGGGTTCTCCTTGGGGTAACGATGGCCCCCGCCGCACTGAACACCCGCTCTGATGCCACACTACTGGCCGGGCAGGACAGCTTCTCCACTGCAAACTCAGCAAGTTGCGGCCACAAATCCAGTTTGGCTGCCCAGTAGTCCAGCGGATCTTCTAACTGGGGTGGCAGAGTGCTGTCCAAGTAGGCCACCACCTGTTGGTTCAGGGTCTGCTCCAGGTCCTGCTGCTGCTGGCGACTGCCCTCCTCACTAGGCGGGTGAAGGAAGCTGCTCATCAGTGACTCCAGACTTAGGTTGCTGCTGATAGAGCTGGTACTGCTCCTACCCCCCCACCTTCCCCCAGCAGCCGCGGCAGTAGTACGTGAGCGCTGAAGAACCCCCCGTCAGACCTGTCAGAGGAGGGACGATGCCGCACATAGGCAGCGGCCAACTGACTACGGAGGATGTCCCGATAGTATTTGAGTTTGCCCTCCCTCTCAATAGCCTGGAAAAGGACTCCCATTTTGGACCGGTAGTGAGGGTCCAATAGGGTGGACAGCCAGAAGTCACCCCTCTGCCGGATGCTGACTATTCGGCTGTCACTAGCCAGGCAAATCAGCATGCTGCGGGCCATCTGCACAAGTAACTTCGGAGGAGGAGGAGGAGGAGGAGGCGGACATTGGCGCAGGAGCCGTAGTTTGAAAACGTGGAGGAGAAAGCGGAGTCTCCTGTCCAAGTTGTTAGTGTGCCTGGGCCGGAAGCACATTCACCCAGTGGGCCGTAAAGGACATGTACTGGCCCTGACCGTAGTTACAGCTCCAGACGTCCGCGCTGCCGTGCACCTTGGAACAAACCGATAAGCTCAAGGACTGGCTCACCTTCTGTTCTACATATTTATGAAGTGCTGGTACTGCCTTTTTGGAAAATAAATTACGGCTTGGAACTCTCCATCTCGGCTCGGCACAAGCCATTAGTTCTCTGAATGGTGCAGAGTCCACCATTTGGAAAGGGAGGGACTGCAGTACCAACAACTTGGACAGGAGCACGGTCAGCTTCTGCACCTTAGGATGGTTGGACGCATACTGTTGTCTCTTTGCAATCGCCTCGCTGAACGACTGCTGGCGCCATGAGTAGAGAGGAGCAGGAGCATCTGGACCGGGAGATGATGTCAAAGAGAAACAGCTCCCTTCTGCAGAGGTGGTGGAGCCTTGACTGGCTGCAATGGCATACGTGCCACTGCAAGAAGCAGGGGATATTGGCCCCATTTCTTCGCTGCCAAGTAGCTGCTGACAGCCCTCCTCAAATTGTTCATCCTCGCTGTATAGTGGCGCTGAGCCCAGACCATATAGTAGATCTCTGGCTGAGGGAACCGGATGGGACAGAGGCGGGTTGAGGACAGGTGAGGGCTGCTGACCCGCTCCCGGGCCATGCCAACTAAGGGTTGTGTCTGACGTTCCCACCGACTCTTGGCTGGGGTTGTCAGATGTCATCTGGGAGGAAGTGAATGACCTAGTCAACAAATCAAGAACCCTTGGGTTGCTACTCAGTACACTGCCGCTAGATGACAGCGGCAGTTGTGGCCTCATCAAGTGACCCCTGCTGCGACGTCCCCTTGCTGTGCTGCGACCTGGGCCTGCTCCAGGAATGTTTGTGCCACTGCCACTCGCAGGTGAAGAGCCTGCCACCTCTCTGTCTGACATACTGTTTGTTCTAAAATGTACAGACACTGTTTGATGAAGATATCTGTATATGATAAATACACACCCTGTATTTGACTCCAAATGAACCCAGTAACAAGCTTGGGTAACCCTTAGATATAAATTGCGCTCCACAAATGGGCAGGAAAAATTGACTTGTATGTGCCATTTAAAAACTCTGTGTATTTTACTGAATATAAAAGCACAAACAGGCTTAATTAACCTTCGGATATGAATTATGCTACAGAATTTCTTCTGTGGCAGTGAAAAACAAAGTTTCTTTTACTGAGTACAACTGCAGAAAAATACTTAGTTAACCCTTGGATGTAAATTGTGCAAAAGAATTGAGCAGCCAAAAACTACCAGGGTTTGTAGCGTGTTACAATGGCGTGTATTTTACGCTACACAACAAGAGAAAAACTTGTAATTAACCTTCGGTTATGAATTATGCTACAGGAAAAATTTATTTTTTGGCGGTGAAATAAACGTTTTCTTTTAGTCACCACAGCAGCAGAACAACGCTTAATTAACCCCTGGATGTAAATTGCGCAAAAGAATTGAGCAACCAAAAAACTACGAGCTTTGTAGCGTGTTACAATGGCGTGTTTTTTACGCTACACAACAAGAGGAAAACTTGTAATTAACCTTCACTTGTGAATTATGTTACAGGAAAAATGTCTTTTTTTGGCGGTGAAATAAACGGTTTCTTTTAGTCACCACAGCAGCAGAACAACGCTTAATTAACCCCTGGATGTAAATTGCGCTAAACAATTGAGCAACCACAAACTACCAGCTTTGTAGCGTGTTACAATGGCGTGTTTTTTACGCTACACAACAAGAGGAAAACTTGTAATTAACCTTCGCTTGTGAATTATGCTACAGGAAAAATGTCTTTTTTGGCGGTGAAATAATAGGTTTCTTTTAGTCACCACAGCAGCAGAACAACGCTTAATTAACCCCTGGATGTAAATTGCGCCAAACAATTGAGCAACCACAAACTACCAGCTTTGTAGCGTGTTACAATGGCGTGTTTTTTACGCTACACAACAAGAGGAAAACTTGTAATTAACCTTCGCTTGTGAATTATGCTACAGGAAAAATGTCTTTTTTGGCGGTGAAATAATAGGTTTCTTTTAGTCACCACAGCAGCAGAACAACGCTTAATTAACCCGATGTAAATTGTGCAAAAGAATTGAGCAACCACAAACTACCAGCTTTGTAGCGTGTTACAATGGCGTGTTTTTTACGCTACACAACAAGAGAAAAACTTGTAATTAACCTTCGGTTATGAATTATGCTACAGGAAAAATGTATTTTTTGGCGGTGAAATAAAAGTTTTCTTTTAGTCACCACAGCAGCAGAACAACGCTTAATTAACCCCTGGATGTAAATTGCGCAAAAGAATTGAGCAGCCAAAAATGAAGTGGTATTTGTATTGTAAAAACGCTGTTTCTTTAAATAAATACAAGAACAGGCTTAGATCACCCTTGGATATTCAATGTGCTGTGAGCAGATAGCATTAAAATGTATATGCAGCTGCACTGGACGCACACTGGACTTCAGATCCAATACCCCACAAAATCAGAAATAGAACGTTAAGAAAAGCAGTCTCTCAGACAAGCTGAGACACCCCCCAAAAATCGCTGTATAAAAATAAGTTCTTTAGTATCAGCTATCATAAGCAACCGCGGCAGCACCTTCCCTAATCAGTACAGTGAGAGCGGTATGAGCTCCCAGCGTCGCGCCCGGACTTATATAGTGCGGTGACGTCACAGATTCCCGCCGGTCTCTGATTGGCTTCATCCCTGCACATGTCATGCAGGCTATGCCCTTCTTCCTCCCAGAGTGCTTTGCCCCATGTAACGCCATGTGCTCGCAGCCATTTTATCAATCAAAAGCACACTTCGTTCACCCGAAGTACCCCAAACTTCGACTTCGTTCAGAACCGAAGTTTTCCTGAAATTCTAAACGAATTCCACTTCGATTCGGCCATCTCTATATATAACCCTAAAGTGAAGCCATAAAAACACACCCAGCATCAAAATTGTGGTTTTAGTCACTTTGCCTCCCCAAAAATTGAAATAAACGGTGATCCAAAAGTCACAGGTATCCAAAAATGGTACCAATAAAAGCCACACTTCAGAAAAGCCCTCACTCAAGTACAGAGACAGAAAAAGAAGAAAATTGCTGTTTTCAGAAAAAGGAAAATGAAAAAAAAAACCTTTGAAATTGTACTGACCTGTAGAATAAAGATAATGTCTCCAAAAAAATGATGTTTTTTTCCCGATTCCACTTAGCCAGGATGAGCACAGCTAAAGAGCTTTTTGGAGATGCTGTATAAATGACGTTATCTTTATTCTACAGTTCAGTGCAATTTCAAAGGTTTTTTTTTTTTTTTAATTTTAATTTGCTTTTTGTACCACGTCAGGTTTGGACCAGGGATCTGAAGTATTCTCTGGGGAGAGGGACGCCATTTGTCCCATCTGCCTTAGGTTATGTTCACACGGCTTATTTTGGGGCGCATTTCACCATGTATTTCGCAGCGTACTGCGCTCAATACGTGGGGAAATGTGTCCCGCAATTACAGTAATCCATAGCTCTCAGAGAACTATGGATTACACCGCCTCTCCCCGCTCATACATTACGATCGTATTGTACGAGCACGGAGATAATTGACATCTCAATTACTTGCGGCGAATACGCGCTGCAAGTAATGAATGTCTATGGGGCCGGCGAGCTGCCCCTCCACCTCCACGCCATGGGAGTATGCGCTGATCAGCGCGACTCCCAAAACACCCGGCGTAATTGCGGCTGTACTGTACGCACCGCAATTACATCATGTGAACATACCCTTAGGCGTCAGAATGCCTTGTCCCGGCTCTAAGCAGTTGTAAGAATTGCTCAAACCCTTTAAGATTCCCAACGACCCATGTAAGTTCTTTCTATACACTAATATGTAAGCTGTATTAAATTAATGATTAAAAAGTAACATTCTTCATTACAGTTTAAGCTTTTATGTTGCAGATCTTTCATATACATCCTGTAATGTAATTCATATGAACCAACATCTATTAATTGAGGCTCAGCAATCCCTCTTGAGCATTTCCTATGGGACAAATGCAAGAAAGATTTTCTCACAATGAGGAAATTCATGCCACATCCAGCAAACCATCCCACTTCCGTTCTTACAGCGTGCTGCGACCAGCTGCGTGTGTGTAAAAGACTGATCAAACAGACTAATGTACTGCTCGGAAACATTCAGGTGACCTTTCTTGTCCTTCCAAAGACTTCTGACTTCCTGCAAACTTCAGCCGCCACAAAATAACTTTCGTGGAGTGTAAGCAGCAGTGCTATGATATTTACTAAGTAAAGTTGTAAATTCTACTGGTTTATTTGTAACCTTATCATCGCAGTCACAATCAACAGGGTTATTTTTATTCCTTCTTATTGACTTTGGTATGCTGCAACTGCATAATTGGTGGATATACAGGATAACAGCAGGTTTGATGCTTTATCTGAGAGTTTACATTAAAAAAAAACATTGTTTTGTGTTCTAGAGGTTCTATACACCTTCACAATTTGGTAATTACTCCAATCCATTTCAACGAGCTATATTTAATAGACTAACCATAGAGATTGCTCTTACTGAACAAAGTGTCAGTCAAGAGAGGAAAAATTACAAATTTCTTTTATACAAGATGAAAAAAAGTGACCGATACAGTTTAGGATTAGGGTTTGGGTTTTTAGGAATTTTAGGGGGTTTGCTTACCTTTCAGCATCACTCCAGATCTTACTACTGTGGTGTCAAGTACAACATCCAATGACATTTCTGGTTCTGTGCTCCGATTCAGGTCAATATCAAAAGCTAAGCAATTTGATTTGAGTATACCTGAATGGAATTTTGGTGAAAATCGCCAAAAAGTCAACCTTAGCCCTAAATTGGATTTAGGATTTAAAGGGGTTTAGCCACAAAACAAAACTTCTTGCAACAAGCCAGCCTCAGAGAATAGGGAAATGGCTATGCTTGCGCAGTTTCCCCCATTATAAATGGCTTCATCAGGGGATAGAGGTCCGGACCTCTATCCCCTGATGAAGCCATTTAGTTGGTGAAACATGTTGGCGAGGTCAGGCATGACATTTCAATTTCTGATTTCTCACCTCTTTCTACAGTGTCACCTGCTGCAGAGGGTGTCAAAAGGAAACCTTATATGTTTTATGTCCATCGGATTAGGGATGACTGCCCAAATAGGATGTTTTGGATCCCTTATTGGCGTTAGTAAGTCACTGTATATATAAGGTTCCCCTGTTAATTGGTGGTGTTCCACCAGACTTGATAAATCAGGTTTTTAAATAGTGTGTATTGAGGTTAAGTTTTGTACATAATAAAAATTAGGTTTTAGTGCTTTATAGATTGAGAACTGATAGAGTTTAAGTTTGCCTATGGCAAAATAGTAAATATCAGCTATACTCATAACTCCCATAGACGTTAATGGGGAAGAGCTGCACAAGCACAGTCATCTCACCATTCACTAAGTCTGGCTCGTAAAAAGCTACAAGCCAGCCTCAGATAGAGATTTTAATGGTAGTAAGGGTTGTCTCACTGCAGAGATTAGCTTTCAACATGTAGGAGACAGTAAATGAAGAAGTTTCCAAATATATTACTTTGTCTATTTTTCTTTGTTACATAGTTACATAGTTAGTAGGGTTGAAAAAAGACATGTGTCCATCAAGTTCAACCAACGGTGGGTAAAATGTGGGTGAAGGAGGTAGACAAGGATTTTAAGCCCAGCCTCCCCACTGGTTAATGCCGTGAAACCCACAAGGCAAGAACCAATCTGCTCTAGTGGAGACCCTATTTCTGACCACAGAACTGTCACCTGCCAGGATCCAGAATTTTACATAGCTACGTACACATTAATATTTTTCAGGTTTCAGGTAGGTATCTAAGCCTTTCTTGAAACTCTCTACTGTTCCTGCTGTGACCAGCTCCTCAGGCAGGCTATTCCACAGATTTACAGTTCTTACAGTGAAGAACGCCCTTCTCCTCTGGAGATTGAATCCTTTTTTCTCTAGCCTAAGGGAATGTCCCCTCGTCTTTTGAGGGGGCTTCACTTGAAATAATTTCTCCCCATACTTGTTAAGGAGGTAAAAGTTATTGCATGCAGGTTTCTTTAGGTTACTGACCTGTTCTGTCCTGTTCTCCCTGCTGTTTATCTTATCTGATAGCAGGGATGATGCCATTACACAGGTCAGCACACAGAACTACTGTCAGCTTGAGAGCTTGACTGTTATCTGATTTAACAAACTAAGGAGACCAATTATATTTGTTTACTTTAGCTCTGAGGACTCTCTGGACTTTAGATAAACATCTCCTGCTCTCATGTCAGAGTAATTAGCAGACCTTTAAATACAGAGCTGATATGCTAATCACCCACAGCCTGACCAGGAAGAGACCAGATGCAAGAAGGAAAGCTGCTTTTGGCTCAATGAAACAGCGTGGTGAGACAACCCCATTAAGGGGTTAACTTACCCTTCAGCATTGCTCCAGGTAATGTGTTGCTCCAGATCTTGCGATGCTCCTGCTGCAGTGTCATTTTCAGCGTGGCATCCAAAAGCACTTCTGGCTTCGCTAGGTTTTGTTTTAGAAAATTGAAGTGACATATCCACAGGACAAATGTGGCTCCCACCTCTGTGATTTTTACCTATTTTAAAAATGGAGTTCCCAAAATGTTGTCCTTCTTGATGAGATGACTATGAGCCATTGCAGAGAAAAAGACACACAGAATCCAGTGCATACTGGCCCCTATTACACAAAAAACAATCATTGCTATTCTATAAATCAGATTGCTCTAACAGTGCAGCACTATGTCAGAGAGTGGCTCTAAAAGAGTGAGGTCCACATGATGGCCAAATAAACCAAAAACTAGTCCTAATGGCACCCTCTTATTTATTCTAAAATTGCTCATGCACTGGGGTTTGATCAATTTTCTGATAGGTGCTCAATTGGAGTTCTGAACTGGAACTAGCTCAGTGGTTAGCACTGTTGTCCAGTCCAGGGTTTGAATTTGACCAATGACATCATCTGCATGAAGCTGACATGTTCTCCCTGTGTTTGCCTGGGTTTCCTTTAACACTCCAAAAACATACAGATAAACACATGTGGAATTTAAATTGTGAGCCCAAGTGGGGTCGGGGAGCGATGTGGATTATGACAATCTCTGTACGGCTGTCATGATCATGCCCGACAGATTCCCAGCTTCGAGTTCTGGTCGCCGGCCTCGGCTGTTGCGACGAAAACCATGGTTTTTAACATAATACTTTGTATTCTTAGTTACCAGTGGGAACTGAGTCCATCTTCCCTGTGTGTTAATTGATTCCTGGCCAACGCTCGTGGCCAGGAATCCTCCAGCACCCTTTTAGTTAATTGTTCTCTGATGACGTTGTTTCCCTACTGGTTTTGGTTTTTCATATTACCTCTGTCCTGTTTTACCGTGTTCCCTATTTATGTATCCCTGTACCTCTCCTGTGCCTGTTACATTGGGTCTTTCCTTGATCTTTTGCTTGCTTTCTCTTATTAGATTTTCTGGTTTCTGATTTGCTTGTTTCTGTTTCTTTCTCTCCTGATTTTGTATGCATTGCCTGACAGTTACCAACTTGGCTCACTTCGTTTTTCTCAGTCTCTGATTGGTAGCCCCGCTTGACTGCCAACCTTGCTTGCCTGACGTTCCCTTATTGTGTTTTGTATTTGTTTGTCTGTGACTTGTGTTTCCACGTATTCAGTATAGTGTTCAATCTTCTGGTTGGGGCCGACCTTTTAAGGAGTCGGGTTCCCCCAAAAGGCAGGGACAGTGGTTGGGACCAGCGTCAGGGCCTCACTCTGTCTGTGTCTTCTCGTGTGTCCCTGACCGATCCCTTACAAAGGCACTCTGGAATATAACAATGCTAAATAAAATAAAAAAAATTATGTATGCCTTTGTAAAGGGATAATATGTCAGGAATTCATGCTTATATTTGTAATTTAATATTTTGCATCACATGTATGCTCATAGACATTTTCTACAGTAGATGCTGATGGAAAAACACATGCATCAATATTTTCTCGTTAGAAATGTCCCCATCCTCTGCTTTGATTGTATGGTTTAAAGGATTGTTACCTAGACGCAATGACCAGCAGCAGAACATGTGTATCACTTCAAAGACTACTTAGCCCCTGTTTATTTTAACAGGTTTTAAATGCATGTTTTTGGTGGTAAGAATGTGAGAAGCCAAATTTTCCCCAAACATTTTCTGCCTATTTACATAGCACCTAAGCATAATGGTAGTAAACTTTTCTATTTGTAGACTCTATCTTCCATATTAAAATTCTGTCTGTTGTGTTATTTTACTTTTACACATTTTACAGAAACCATGATATTTTTGTAACCGAAACAAAATAATTGTCATACTCTAGTGAAGAACTAAAAGTGCTTTCATCTCTTTTTAGCACTAGATAAAAATGGGTTCTAGATATATGATTGACCAGAAAGAACCTATTTTCATATCTATCCAGCATCCCTATTGTGAGGCATACTTTGCCTGTGTGAGATAATGCAGGTTCATATAAACTAGCAGTGATAATGCAAAATAAAGCTGCTTTAACCTGCTCGCTACAATCCATATGGGCATATATTTCCACAGATAAAGATGTCTCTAATTACATCTATTGTTCAATATAATGGTAAATAGGTTTATACTAAAGAATCCAATATGCACTGAACACAACATTTATCCCTAATACAGCATATATGTATGTATGTATGTGTATATATATATATATAGAAGGTTCTGTATAAAATTATAAATATATTATATCAATTGTATATACATTATAACGTATTATCATTTATTTTTATCATTTATCAATTATTATTTTATATTACACATTTAAGTTATCGTGCAAATAAAGACCAAATACATTGATGTTCCAATTTTGCTTCATTCCACAGTTACAGCAGTTCTAATCTACTGCTTGTTTACACAAGCTTCCCTGAGTTACTGACTATCTCCCTCTACTCAAGCAGTGGCGGAGCTGGTAATCTCTCTGCTGTGTCTTTTCAGCAGGGCAGAGTTTGCTTTTCACCCTCTAATCTTATCTTTTTTTCTGAGAAAAACTTTAACCCTTAGGCTACGTCTCCACTGCACAGAAAAACATTTGTATTTAATGCGGTTTTAGAAATCTAAAACCGCCAAAAATACGATCATTCAGGCAGCCCATAGACCTATCTGCTTTTCTTTTGGTGCCGGTGGATTATACAGCATGTTGTATAATATCGGCGCTTTCGTAAAATTTTTTTTTAAAAAACCGGGGGGTTTTTTTAAAAGTTAAAAGTTTTTTTTTTTAAAAAAAAGGGGGGTTTTTAAAAAAAAAAAAAATTTTTTTTTCCCAATTTTTTGGGGTTTTTTTCCCCTTTTTTTAAAAAATTTTGGGTTTTTTTTGGGGGGGAAAAAAAAAAAAGGGGGGGTTTTTTGGGGGGGGTTTTTTGGGGGGGGAAAAATTTTGGGGGGGAAAAAGGTTAAAGGGGGTTTTTTTAAAAAATTTTTTTTTTTTTGGGGGGGGGATTTTGGGGGGGGGTTTTTTTAAAAAGGGGGGTTTTTTTAAAAAAAAAATTTTTTGGGTTTTTAAAAAAAATTTTTTTTTTTAAAAAAAATTTTTTTTTTTTTTAAAAATTTTTAAAAAAAAAAAGGCCAAAAAAGGGGGGGGGTTTTTTTTTTTTAAAAGGGGGGTTTTAAAATTTGTTTAAAAAAACCCCTTTTTTTTTTTAAAAAAAAAGGGGGGGGGAAAAAGGGGGGGGGGGGGGGGGAAAAACCCCCCTTTTTTTTTGGGGGAAAAAAAGGGGCCGGGCCCCCCGGGGGGGAAAATTGGGGGGGTTTTTGGGGGGAAAAAAAAAAAAAAAAAGGGGGGGCCCCCCCTTTTTCCCCTTTTTTTGGGGGGGGGGGATTAAACAAAAAAAAAGGGGGGGTTTGGGGGGGGGGTTTTTTTTTTTTAAAAAGGGGGGAAAAAAAGGGGGGGAAAAGACCTTTTTTGGGGAAAAGGGGAAATTGGGGAAAAAAAAAGGGGGGTTTTTAAGGGGGGGGATTTTTTTTTTTTGGGGGGGGGTTTTGGGGGGGGGAAAGGGGGGGGGGGGTTTGGGGGGGGGGCCCCCCTTTTTTTAAAGGGGGGGGGGAAAAATAAAAATTTTTTTGGGGGGGGAAAAAAAAATTTTTTTGGGGGTTTTTTTTTTTTTTAAAAAAACCCCCGGGGGGGGGGGGGGTTTTTGGGGCCCCCCAAAATTTTTTTGGGGCCTAAAAAAAGGGGGGGGTTTTTTGGGGGGGGGGGAAATATTTTTTTTTTTTTTGGGGTTAAAAAAAAATTTTTTAAAAAATTTTTTTCCCAAAAAAGGGGGGGGAAAATTTTTTTTTTTTTTTTTAAATTTTTTTGGGGGAATATAAATTTCCCCGGGAAATTTTTTAAAAACCCCTTTTTTTTTTTAAAAAAACCCCTAAAAAACCCTTTTTTTTTTCCCTTTTTCCCCCCAAAAAGGGGTTTTTAAAAAAAAGGGGGGTTTTTTTTAAAATTTTAAAAAAAAAAATTGGGGAAATTAAAAAATTTTTTTTCCCCTTTAAATTTTAATTTTTTTTTGGGGGGGGAAATTTTTTTTTTAAAAAAAAAAAAATTTCCCCGGGGGGGGCCAAAAAAAATTTTTTTTTAAAAATTTTTTTCTTAAAAATTAAACCCCCCCCCCTTTTTTTTTTTTTTAAAAAAGGGGGAATATTTTTTTGGGGGGAAAAAATTTCCATTGGGGGTTTTTTTCCTACCTACAGGGGCCAATCTAGGAATGATGCTTTCTACATAGGAAAGTTGGGGATGCCCCCACCCCCGCATTTAAAAAGTATCTCCCCAAAAGGTTTAGTTTAACCCCCTTTAAAATTTTTTTAAAAAAAATTTTATTTTTGTGTTTTCATGGAAAATCATGAAGATTTTACATTTGATACCCTTTTTAAAAATATCCGTGTTAAAACTTGTATAACGTGTTAAATTTGATGGCCCTTTAAAATAACTTAAAAGGGGGTTTTCTCCAAAATTGATTCATTTTTCATAGTCTGTTTTCTTGGTTTCATTTTGAACCCCGGGGGTGTTTACTGGGCTTTCTAATAGGCTCGTTAAAAAGCAGGGCTTTAGCTATAAATAACCAGTGCTGGGCCTATTTATGAGAGATCGAACAGGTCTGCAGCTATAGCGACCTGAGGAGCTGGTACAAGAGGGGATATCTAGGAATAGGTAGGACACTGTTAATGGACACATATTGCAAAGTGACTTGTTTTTGCAAGATCTTTAACAGAAAAAGCAATCCTGGTATTGCCACAACCCCTTTAACTCACCCATCAATGACTAAACCGCTGGCAAAAAAGTGAGTACACCCCTAAGTGAAAATGGACAAATTGTGCTCAAAGTGTCAATATTTTGTGTGACCACCATTATTTTCTAGCACTGCCTTAACTCTCTTGGGCATGGAGTTCACTTGAGCTACACAGGTTTCAGCCACTGGAATCTTCTTCCACTATTCCATGACGACATCACAGAGCTGGTGGATTTTAGAGACCTTGCGCTCCTCCGCCTTCTGTTTGAGGATGCCCCACAGATGCTCAAAAGGGTTTAGGTCTGGAGACATGCTTGGCCAGTCCAGCACCTATACCCTCATTTTCTTTAGAAAGGCAGTGGTCATCTTCGATGTGTGTTTGGGATCATTATCATATTAGAATACTGACCTGTGGCCCAGTTTCTGAAGGGAGGGGATCATGCTCTGCTTCAGTATGTCACAGCACATGCTGGTATTCATGGTTCCCTCAATGAACTGTAGTTTCCACAGTCGGCAGAACTCATGCAGCCCCAAACCATGACACTCCCACCACCATGCTTTAGTGTTGGCAAGATACACTTGTCTGTGTACTCCTCCCCTGGTTACTGTCACACACGCTTGATATCATCTTAACCAAATAAATTTATCTTGGTCTCATCAGATCACAGGACTTGGTTCCAGTAATCCATTTAGTTAGTCTGCTTGTCTTCAGCAAACTGTTTGCAGTCTTTCTTGTGCATCATCTTTAGAAGAAGCTTCCTTCTTGGACATCAGCCATGCAGATCAATTTGATGCAGTGTGAGGTGTATGTTCTGGGCACCAACAGGCTTACCCTCCACCCCACCCCCCATTTAAACTCTCCAGAAATGCTGGCAGCACTCATATGTCTATTTTGAAATGACATTTTCTGGATATGTCGCTGAGCACATGTACTCAACTTCTGTCTTGTTAAACCACTGTATGTTCTTGGCAACCATGCTGCAGCACAGTTTCACGGTACTGGCAATCTACTTACAGTCTGAGCCATTTTTATTTAAAGCAACAATTGTTTTCTTGTACATCCTCAGAGAGTTCTTTGCCATGAGGTGCCATGTTGAACTTCCACTGTGCAGTATGGGAGAGTGAAAACACCATATTTAACACACCTGCTCTCCATTCACACCTGAGACCTTGTAATACTAACGAGTCACATGACACCAGAATGGAAAATGGCAAATTGGGCACACTTTGTCAACAAAAATGTGAGGTGTGTATTCACTTTTGTGAGCTACTTTAGGCGCTTGAAAAGGGAAAATTCTAAAATGTTGCGTGGTAAATTTTGCAGAGACGAGTTATGGCCGTGAGAAGTCCTCATGGCGGTCTGGGCCAAGTGGAGAAGAAAAAGGAAAGTAAACAACTTCCATCAGGAGAAGACGTCACCTGTGAGTCACTGGTGTAATTGCAGTGTAATCAGAGGAGTAACTTGAAGCTCATAATCCCTGATGCAAATAATGAAATAGGACCCCCTAATTACCATGTTTGTTTACACTACTGGTGTCTTTTATGTGGCATAAGGGCTTTTGGGCCCCCTTAGGCTGCCGAGCCCTATGGAGACTGCCACCTATGCACCCCCTATAGCAATGCCCCTGAGTGTAATCACTTATAGGTCTGCAGAGCGCCTGCATACACCTAATAGTAACACGTGGTGGTCACATTTGGTTATGGACGGGCAGTTTTTTTGGCCCTTAATAGTATATTATTGGGTCTTGGGTATTGTAGGATTTTTGTAGTAACAATCATAAGTATGGTAATTTGTTCCATGTATAGGTGTATTATTTGGTAACTATATGACTATATGATTTATAAGGTATTAAACTATTATACATAGATGAACACTTGAAAAAGCAAATTTGTCAGCTCTGCTCTTCATAATACAGTGTTGAGGTGATGTAATCTATGGGGAAAAACATAAATTATAAAGGGAAAAAGTATGTTTTTTTTCTCTGTAAAAATACTGTCACAGTGCCGATTGGCAAAAATCTGTGTAACCAGTCCAAAGAGCATAATTTTACGAAAACCCAGGATCCAGATGTGTTAGCCCCCCTGCATCCCTTAGGGTCAGGCTGTCACTGCTATCCCCTTTTTTTTGTAACCTTTCCCCCAAATAGCATAAATTACTTCATGAATTGCACTCTGTCTTTTCTTGATGATAGCTACCTTGCTTTTGGATGTCTTTCTGTGTCTGAGTCATGTAAATATGTTCTTTTTCAAAAAAGCTTTGCTGAATAAATAGCTGGAGATACTCTATATGATAAAAATCTTGGAACCGTTTATAGCCGCATTCATCTGAAATTGTAAAATGGAAGAGCATGCTCTGCTGTTTTCCTCCATTAAGATCCTTTTTTTTCTTTCCGTAGGGGAATGGTACTATAGGCTATCACTTTTTATTGATCCTTGCACCGCCATATGAAAGAGATGAATGGCAGGGTAGCGAGAGCTGTGCTCTCCCTGTCCCTGTCATATGTCGCCCACAAGGCTGAAGTATTATTGTGCCCCTGCTGTGCCTAGGGCCCCCAACTTAAGCCATCTGGCTTGGGGACTAGAGTGGGTGGACATGCCAGGGGAGCATGGAGAGTTGAGTATGTTTTTTTTATCTATAAGTGCTGAGTCTGTTGTTATCTATGTAGTTGGGGGCCCTTATATAGCTACCTACCAGTGGGGCCTTGGATAGAAGCTATATATTAGTCCCCAGTTAGGCAGATAGTTATATAGCTACCCCCCGGTTTTTTTATCCCCATACTGGGGGCCCTTTTTAGCTACCAAAACCACTTGGAGACTTTTAAACTTTCTGACCTACTGGGGGACTTCTTTCTACCTACCTCTACTGGGTTTCCAAATTTTCTACCAAAGTTGGGGGCACGATATAAACCCACCTACTGGCAAAAATTTAAACTAACTACACAATGGGGGGCCCTTAAAACTAGCAAAATATAGGGGCCCTGTAAGTATCATTACTGGGGGGGCAATACCACTTACTAGTGATGAGCGATTGTGTTAACTATTGTTATCAATTCGACAGTCGATATCCAAAAAACATGACGATACCATGCTAATAGATTATCGCCGAGACCATTAAAGTTATGGGGGAGGAAAAAAACCCCTTTTTTAAACCCAAACAGGGCTGGAAAGCTAGAATTAAAAATCCACAATATTAAAAAGGATACGGCAAAATCTTAGGGAAGGGCAATTAGGTTATAAAAGCTTCCCCGTCCCGAAAGCGCAGACCCTTAAACCCTTTTGCCCCCAGATAAAAATGCCGGAAAAAGGAGTTTTTGAACCACCATTTTATTGAACTGGACATTTCTATCCCGTCCTGGACCGCCAGCATGCAGGTTTCATTAACCAGAAGAAAAGATTGGCGACGCGTTCGTTTCGAGATTCACAGGGCACCGACCCCGCGATGCAGGCCTGATGGTCCTGCAAACCCTGATCCGCTGGCTTCGGTTGTCAAAAGCACTGGAAAGGGGCACCTTTTTCTGTACCTCTACCCCATGTCCCACCCCCCCCTTTTCCGCTTACCCCCTGCATTTGTTATTTCAGAAAATATAAAATTTAAAAAAGGGAGGAAGAGTTTTTTGGGCAGTCTCCTTATTGAAAGACGGCAAACACAGCTTTCTTAAATCCCTCGATTTCCAACAGCCAATAGGATTAAAACAAAGTGTTTCATCAAATACCTGTGAAATGTGGCTGGGGGAAGAACGTAAGACAAAATCAACAGTGTTCTTCCTTTATCCCAGGATTTATAAAATCTCATAGGGCTGGAATTTTATATTTTCAACAAACTAATACAAGGCGCTATCTGGCCAAACTGAGATTCACCCACGCAATAAAACATCAAAAGTTACACGAAGGAAAAATTTCGTTTTTTCAGCAAGGACACACAGAACAGTTTTCTACAAAATTTTGTTCCAAAATTTAAATACAAGGTGGCTATTTGAACAAAATGGGGCGTACCCAAAAGGGAATACACTATTTTAAAATTTTTACGGGTAAAAAAAGGGGTTTTGCACCAAATACACCAACAGTTAACAAAAAATTTTGTTCCAAATTTAAGTCAATGGTCTTTGAACAAAACTGGGGGAACCAAGTGCAATACACTATTTTTAAAAATAACGGATAAGAAAAAGTGGTTTTTGCACCAATTAATTACACCAACAGTTACTACAAAATTTCTGTATCCAAATTTAAGTACAAGGTGGCTATTTGAAAAAAAACTGGGGCGCACCAAAGTGCAATACAGCAGGTTCAAAGCAGAGTCCGGGCTGCACAATATACACCCTCCTTTCCAAAGCCTGTCTGTCTGTCCGTCCGGCCTCCCACCCCGCAGCTGGACAGCGCTAGGTGCTTCTTTAAAAGTCTGTGTCTAACTAAATAAGAAGTTAAATTCTCTAATCTACCTATATTCTAATGTTCACAGCTAAAAGCAGTTTTTTGTATGAATAAAGAGAAGAACTGTGTCTCTGAGCTGAGCTGTATTGAGGAGAGATCTAGCACACATCCTGCTCTGGTGTTAGACACTGAAAGACTGATGCTGAACAGGAAACGCTGTTCTATGCAAAACGAGATCATGTGATTTTTCCAGCCAATGACAACCACACACATCCCAGTCATGACGTCGCACACCCAGCTCACCCTGCTCTATGCTCTAAGCTGATTTGCTGGCCGCCAAAATGACAAGAAGCGCCGAAAATGGCGCATAGTAATAGATTATCTGCAGATTGTCACCTAAAATATCGCGTGATCGGAAATTTCCGATCAGCCTAAAAATTGTGCCAATTTCAACTTTGTCGATTATAATCACTCAGCCCTACTACTTACCTACTGGGGTTCCTATATAGCTAACTAGCTAATAAGGGCGCTATATACCTGAAAGAAGGGGCCTTATATATCTATCTACCTAATGGGAGCGCTTTATGACAACCTACATACTGGGAGGGCTATATACCTACCTACCGAGGAGGCCTAAACACCTAGCTACCAGGGGTCCTACTAACCTAACTCCAAGGGCACCAAGGAGGTAATTATTACCATTTGGGGCATTATGGATGGAGAGTTTGTGCATGGGGGGCAGGCACAGGTGGGAAGATGATAGAAAAGTGAAATGTCTCAGGTGTTTGTGATGTAAATTCTGCAGGGATGAGTCGTGTCCGGACCAGATGGAGAAGAAAATGAAAGTTAACAACTCATCAGACAAGACGTCATCTTTGAGTCACTAAATTTAATTGCATTGTAATCACTTATGTGTTAAGAGTACCTGTGTACTATATAGTGGTAATATTGGTAATATTGATCTTGGTGTGATAGTTTATATTCAGTAACAGCATGATGGTATTTTTCAGTCACTTTATGGTTGAGATATGTGATGATGATGTGTGGTATTATTTGGTCTTTATATATTGTTGTTATTGGTAATATTGGTCTGAGTATACTAGTTTGGTCAGTAACATTATAGCGGTATTAGTCAACATATGGTAGTGATATGCAGGGCTGTGGAGTCGGTAAGCCAAACCTCCGACTCCAACTCCGACTCCTCAATTTCCCTGACTCAGACTCCTGACTCCCTCATACACGGCGCATGTTTAAGTGATAACTTTACTGTAGTAGAATGGTAACATCAGGCTTTTTATCACCTTATGATACAACAATCAAGCTATTTAGGTAGAACTTACACTGACAAGCAAAATGGTAACCATATTTTGAACTTCTGATTTTCAGACTCTATATCTCACGATCCACTACAGCTTTGTACATGAGACTAGCAATTTTATATACAGTCATCTTACCTATCTTATACATAAATTTGACTTGCAAGTATTTGGCATCTGTTTAGTTCTGCAGATTCATGTCATGTAACTGCATTGTTGCATTGAATCTGCAGAACTAAGCATATGCAAAATAATTGCAGGTAAAAGATATGTATGAGAGCCAAGATGATTGTCTTTAAAATGATGGTAGTCTCACGTTCAAAGCTGTAGTGGATAGTGAGATATGGAACCTGAAACTCAGTTCAAAACATTGTTACCCTTTTGCTTGTCGACGTAAAATATATTTATTGGATACAACTTTAGAACACAATAAACTTTATTAAATTGTAAATATGAAAAACGCTGCAGTAAGTGGGAAAAACTGTTTTCAACAAAAACGTACTGAATAACACTTGTGGAGTCTATGAATTTGTTCTGAGAAATAGTATCACCTCCATCGGATCCTCCTTCATAGATTACCTCAAATCTAATCTCATTATTTCCAGACTAGAGAACAGCCTCATTATACTAACTTGGGTTGGTGGCAAAAAGTGACCACAGGGGCAACATCTCTAACAATCTCAGGATATAAAAGAAGTGCCTCATGCAAACTCAGTCAGTTTTGATTAACGGTTGAACTCTGCTATGTCTTTGAAGGCAAGTGAAAGATTTTGCTTAAATCTAGTTAATCTTTTTGCTATGGAGGCGGAATCTTTTCCCCTGCGATAAGGTTTTGCCTGCTCCATGTCATCCAAAAACGTTTCAAAATTAAACTCCTCATCTGATGAAGCTGAAGATATGGGAGCAGTAGCACTGACCAGACCTAATTCCTCTTGCTCTTTGCACTGCATTGAACTAACTGTACCAATTTATTATATATTTTGGGAGTCAGTCGGTCCATTTTATAACGACTCCAACTCCGACTCCGACTCCTGCAAAATGAGCACCAACTCCATGACTCCTGGTGATACGTGGGGTATTTTTTTGGTCTTTGCATATTATTGTAATTTGGCAATACTGGTATTGCTAAACTGCTTTAGTCAGTAACATTATACACTCACCGGCCACTTTATTAGGTACACCATGCTAGTAACGGGTTGGTCCCCCTTTTGCCTTCAGAACTGCCTCAATTCTTCGTGGCATTGATTCAACAAGGTGCTGGAAGCATTCCTCAGAGATTTTGGTCCATATTGACATGATGGCTCACACAGTTGCCGCAGATTTGTCGGCTGCACATCCATAATGCAATCTCCCGTCCACCACACCAAAGATGCTCTATTGGATTGAGATCTTGTGACTGTGGAGGCCATTTGAGTACAGTGAACTCATTGTCATGTTCAAGAAACCAGTCTGAGATGATTCCAGCTTTTTGACATGGTGCATTATCCTGCTGAAAGTAGCCATCAGATGTTGGGTACATTGTGGTCATAAAGGGATGGACATGGTCAGCAACAATACTCAGGTAGGCTGTGGCATTGTAACGATGCTCAATTGGTACCAAGGGGCCCAAAGAGTGCCAAGAAAATATTCCCCACACCATGACACCACCACCACCAGCCTGAACTGTTGATACAAGGCAGGATGGATCCATGCTTTCATGTTGTTGACGCCAAATTCTGACCCTACCATCCGAATGTCGCAGCAGAAATCGAGACTCATCAGACCAGGCAACGTTTTTCCAATCTTCTACTGTCCAATTTCCATGAGCTTGGGCAAATTGGAGCCTCAGTTTCCCGTTCTTAGCTGAAAGGAGTGGCACCTGGTGTGGTCTTCTGCTGCTGTAGCCCATCTGCCTCAAAGTTCGCCGTACTGTGCGTTCAGAGATGCTCTTCTGCCCACCTTGGTTGTAACGGGTGGCTATTTGAGTCACTGTTGCCTTTCTATCAGCTCGAACCAGTCTGCCCATTCTCCTTTGACCTCTGGCAATCAACAAGGCATTGTCCGCCCACAGGACTGCCGCTCACTGGATGTTTTTTCTTTTTCGGACCATTCTCTGTAAACCCTAGAGATGGTTGTGCGTGAAAATCCCAGGAGATCAGCAGTTTCTGAAATACTCAGACCAGCCCTTCTGCACCAACAACCATGCCACGTTCAAAAGGCACTCAAATCACCTTTCTTCCCCATACTGATGCTCGGTTTGAACTGCAGGAGATTGTCTTGACCATGTCTACATGCCTAAATGCACTGAGTTGCCGCCATGTGATTGGCTGATTAGAAATTAAGTGTTAACGAGCAGTTGGACAGGTGTACCTAATAAAGAGGCCGGTGAGTGTAGTGGCATTAGTTACTACATAGTGATGACACATGGTGATCATGTAGCAGTATTTGTTGGCCCTTGTATACCTACTGACACACAAAATATAGATAAACTGTATGTTGTAAAATCCAACAAAAACTAAACCCAAAAACAATGGCGCGATTGTATTTTTTTTTTTACTTGTTAATCCCACAAATATTTTTTTCTTTTTCGGTGGGGGATGGGGTGCCCGACTCTCGGGCTGTATGGGGCCCTGAAATCTCTGACGGCCCTGATCAAAGCTTTTGGAAAAAAATTGCTGAAGTATATCTAATAACTTCAAGTTAGTGGGTGCATTCACCCCACTAAAATGTTTTTGTCAACATAATGACCTGCAATAAATAAGTTAAGGCCATGTCCCCACGGCACGGGTTTTCGGCCGGTTTTTCAACCGGTTTGCGGTTTTTCAGACCGCCTGAAAAACCGGCCGAAAATTAGCACAATTGTGCTCTATGCAAAACCTGTGCAGCAGTCCCCACTGCACAGGTTTTGGCGTCGGACGGTTTTGCTGCCGGCGGTCCGGCGGCAAAACATTGTAGAAGCACAATTTTCCGTCCGGTTTCCCGACGGACGATGTGCTTCTCCCTGGGAGGGGGGAGGGCTGAGAAAAGCCGCCCCCCCCCCCCGCGGCCGTGGGGACGGCTGCAAAACAGGACAAATACCGGCCGGCAAACCGGCCGGTATTTGTCCTATGCTGTCCTATGCAGTGGGAACGCGCCCTTAACACTCAAGCTCCTTTCACACAGCTGGAAGATAGGAGAACCAGATGCTTTCAGGCATATTCTAAAAGAAGGAAGAAGCCTGAGGAGGACAAGCTTTGAGTATCGATTTGTATTTGCTATCAGCCTAGCACTGTTCTGTCCATTGACTTTACTACTTTGACTTTTTACAATTTTAAAATCAATTCAAAAGAGAAATAAAATAAAATATATAGATGTTATATATATATACTGAACTGAATCTATAGGGTAGTCCCCCATACCAGTGTGGGGCCCGCCCTGTCGGGCGAGTGCCCTAAATGGACACTGGGGGCGGAGACCCCCTTTAACTCTTTAATCATAGTTTTTTTGTCCTATTGATGTTATTTTGGGACCTATGTTGTGTCTGATTTATTTTCTAATGCTCAGCCGCAAAATTTTTTTTAATTTTGTGAAATAAAAGTTTTAAAATTTTATTTGCACCAATTTATCATACCCTCCATTTTTTGGTGTTTTTTTGTCTATATCGATGGAGTATTTACCTGATGCTAAGAAAATATCAGAATAGTTTTTTATATACTATATATATATATATATATATATATATATATATATATATATATATATATATATGTGTGTGTGTGTGTGTGTGTATATATATATATATATATATATATATATATATATATATATATATATATATATACATAATAGATTTTCATTTCTATTTCTCTTTTGAATTGATACATATATTAGATTTTAGGCATGGCTTGAACTTGGCAAGGGAAGGCTGCTCCTTGTTTGAGTTTTGGGTAATTGGCAACTGAAACAGGATCTATATACCTCAATACCAATTTATAACACGTGGGGAGGGGTGGTGCATGAACAACATACGGCTAATTTTATCTTCATGGATGGCGATGATCCAGCTTATCAAGGTTCCATCATTAGGGAATGGCTTTTGGAGACTGAGGTACTTCAAATGGAGTGGTGTGCACTTTCTCCAGACCTGAACCCCCTAGAAAACCTGTGGGATCCACGGTTGTTGACTTTTGTCTCATTAAATTGTTTGACATGAGAAAATCAACATTGCATGCTGCGACTTAAATGACCTACTTTCGGGATAAAATATCACTGTAGCTTGACACTGTCACGGGTGGGCCCGCGACCCCCGTCCCGGACACACCCGTGGCCTCCGCACCGGCAAGGGCCCCCGCTTCGGGCGGGGGTACTTACCCCCCCCCCCCCCCCCCCCCCCCCCCCCCC
>JAODAL010046825.1:0-30528 GCA_025379985.1 Phyllomedusa bahiana
TCCCTTTTGTGCTGGCGAAAAAGATCCCCGCGGATCGTTTTGCAGGCCCGTCAGCCGTCATCGCTGGGTCAGGGCCCTGTGAATCTAAGTAACGAACATCGTCCCCAAAATCTGTCCTTCAGTGGTTAATGCAACCTGCATTAGCAGTCTTCCCTCCTCGTCCTGCCAGTCACGGCCACAAATGTGTCATCAGCATCTCGCACCCGTCCAACATGAAGCAGCCCAAATGTCAACTCGTGTACCCACCATGTGGATATCATTTTCTGAAGACCTCTTTGATGACAAAATGCGGTTGGGGTCGAAGGCATGTTAAAAGATCAAGAGGATGATTTTTCTGCTCTGAGGGCCAGTTACTGATGCCACCAGAGGAGGTGAAGGAAGCCGGTCAATCGGCAAAAATCCCGGGCGGTCGGGCAACGCCTTGCAGTGCCCCTTGCTTTGTAGCCGCAGCTTCTGGTTTGAAAGTAAGTCAGGACGACCAAGTCACCTGTGTTGATGAGGATGATGATGACGACCTTGCGGATCATCCTGGTCTTTTCCGCAGAATTTGCTTGCGAGCGCTTCATCAGTGGTCGAGGAGGAAGGGACGATGGGGTATTTGTCAATAGGGTCCCGCCACAAAAAGGGAGAGGGCGGTCGCAGAAGTCCGCTGATTTGATTCCGCCAGCCCCCGGTCAGCGAAAACCCCGGGCTCCTCGTTTCGCCGTAAAAAAGGTCCAGGCCCTCTCAATGCCTGGACCTTTTTTGAGCAAGCCTCTGATTCACCCAGCGATGTCATATGCCGCCTTTGCCGTAAACGCATAAGTAGAGGCACGAACCTTAAGTGGTTAACCACCACCACATGTCTAGTCACATGCAGCGAATGCATGGTGAAATGGGGGAAACTTGGCCAAAAAAAGGCCAGACGGCGGGGGGCCCCAAACCTGTCACACCCCCCCGTCTCCCCCCTCCCTCGCCAACCCAAGCGTTCCTCGTGCCAGTCTTCAGGAGTCATGATCAGGGATCAGCCTCCGTTCCCGCCTCACCGTCCCCCCCGGTACCACCAGCACCACCCAAGACCCATTCCTACACCTTCTCCTTCCGCCAGTTTGACGACCTGCACGCGTTAAAAGCGGCCAGTCTTGCAGCCAGCCTTCTGTCTTCCAGGTTTGGGAACAGAAGAAACACTTTAAACCCAAAACCATCCCAAAGCCAAGCCTGAATGTCGGCATTGCCAGGCTTTTGGCCTTGGAATATGTTGCTTTCCGTTTGGTGGACACAGATGGGTTCCGCCCGTCATGGCCCTCGCTGCCCCCAATTTTCCAGTTGCCGAGCAGGCATTTCTTTGCCAGAAAAGCCGTCCTGCACTGGCCAGCCACGGTGTCATATAAAATTTCAAGCGCGTTGTCTGAAATCTGTGTCCGGAAAAGTCCATCTCACCACCGACAAATGGACTAGTAAGCAGGCCAAAGGGGCCGCTATATCTCTGTGACAGCTCACTGGGTGGTGCTGGGTGGATGTCTCTGGGGGGTGACGGTGGCTCTCAGGCTCGGAGCACGCTCTTCAAAACTGCAGGGATGGTCCCGGGCTCTTTCCCCAAGGTCCTCTGGTTTGGCTCACGTGCCCAGAGACACCAGGCCGTGTTGAAATTTAATTGCCTTGGAGGACGTCCACACACAGGTCAGGAGCTGTGGACGCTCTAGCAACGAGACCGAGCGCTGGTGTGGGTGACAAGAACCTTGTGCCAGGCAGGTGGTGTGGGGATTACGGGCGAAATCTGTTTGCCGCCCTTAAGATCGGTAGGCTGGAGCACATCCTTGCCTGGCACATGTCATGACCTTGTCGTCCAGAAATTTCTAAAGAGCTAAACCGGGTTGGACTGCCTTGCTGAAGAGGCTCGAGGTCTGAGTTCGCACTTCCGCCGTTCGAACCTGCTTATCCGCCTGGCTGCGTTGCAGCGTCAGCTCGGCCTCCCCGGGCACCGGCTCATTGGTGACGTGGCACCACGCTGGAATTCCACCCTCCCCATGCTCCTCTGTGTGTGGAGACGCGCAATGCCATTACGCAGTACGTAGTGCCACAGGGGCTGACAAGCGCGGTACGGACCTCGGGGGTGTTGAACCACCGGAGTGGAGGCAGGTTGAAAGAGCTCTGCACCATCCTTGCCAGTTTTGAGAAACCACCAAATGGTCAGTGCGGACAATGCCCTTGTCAGGGTATGAGCATTGTGGTGATCTTAGTTCTGGAACGATCGTTGGACATCTGAAACAACAAAGGGCCCGCCAGCACGGGAGGAGGAGCGGACACAGATGCGGACAGGGCCTTTTCTCCGTCAAATCCACAAGGCCGGGCAGTTTCACAATTTCATCGGTCTTCATTAGGCAGTGGTTCGGGGTCCAGAGCTAGTGGCCAAGGTGGCGCATCAGCTTCAGGGTGCATTCATCTCAGGCATAAGCCAGGGCTGTGTTGAAGCTGTGCCCGGAGGCAGCGGACAGGAGGAGGAGGAGGAGGTATTCCTAGGACACCGATGTTACGACGTCCTGTGCCTTGGAAAGAGGTTGGCGCGACTGTGAGGTGGGGTGGAGGAAGATGAGGAAGAGATCAGTTTGCTAGGCCCAATCGACCCAGTGGATTGGGTAATCAAGGCTCATCTCTCACATGAGTGCTTGGATGCTCCCATTTTCTCTCCTACTTGATCCTCGCATTAAGCCATCAATATGAACATACAGTTATGGGTGGCCAACCTCCTGGATCCACGGTTTAACAAAACAAAAATCAGCACTTTCCTTCCACCCACCCAAATAGAGATTAAAATGCAGGGAAATGGAGACCTTGATGATTGATCTAACGGGTGACATCTGGTTGGTCTGCTTCACGTTCCCCAAATGTCACGGTTGGAACAAACATCAGCGACGTGACAGCAGTAGTGATGCCAAGTAGGCGTTTAGCGCAGCAGAAGGAAGGTGGCAGAAAGCCCGTAATGGGTGACCTATGGCAATCTTTGTTTACACCACCTCACCAACTCGCATGCATTCCGGGACCACATCCAACACACAGGAGATCAGCTTAAGATCATGGTGCACGGACTTTTCTGCGTCTCAACAACGATGTTTTTGGCATGTGTTCCGGGACCAATAGACTTTCTGGGTATCCAAAATGGTCGAATGGCCCGAGCTGGGCTCGTCACGCCATGAGGGTGTTGTCCTGCCCAGCAGCACCAGCGTCTTATATGAGCAGGACCTTCTGCACAGGCTGGAGGAGTCATTACAGACTAAACGGCATCCGGATTTCCAAGATAATGTGGATCGTTTGGACTTTTCATCAAGTGAATCAGCATGGATCTCTGATGATGTTGTGGCCCAATTGCCGAGGTCGATCCGTTTAGTTGCCCGGTATACTTCACATTCCTTTTCTAAACAGAAAATTGGTCCTCTTGAAAACTTTTTTTTAAATTGATCATTTCTTACTGCTATTTTTATTCTCTTTTCCCAACAGTTAATTTTGTTGGTTTTGCTGGTGAGGAGGACTGTATAAAGACAGCAAGGTTTCATGACAACACCGTATTCCATTCCTACTCACTTTATCTTAAGAAGTTTTCGCATGGTCATTGGTTTTGAGGTCATGTTGATGTGAGCTACAGCATAATCATGGTCCTTGGAACAGAAATGTGACTTCTAAGTGGCATTTCTCCTCACATTTTTTAATACGTGGCTGAGAAGTCATATTTATAATTTTTTGGGGTCATGTGGCTGTGAGATACAGCTATATTTAGGTCCTTTGGAATTGAAAGGAGGCTTCTTCAGTGGGCATTTCCCCTCACAATTTTTATCAGTGGCTCATGAGAAGTCATTTTTTTAAGTTTATTGGGTCATGCTGCTTGAATATGCAGCAATTACTAAAGATTCCTATTATAAAAGAATGTTGTTTCTAAACAGACATTTGTTCCTCACAATGTCCAAGTGGCTCAAGGGTCATGTTTGGATTTGTGGGGGGCTTTTCTGCTTGTGACTTGAAGCTATTATACTACAGGGTTCCTATTCTAAAAATGGTGTTTTAACAGACATTTGTTCTTCACATATTGTCCAAAGTGGCTAAGGGTTTGCTTTGATTTTTTTGGGGGGCATTTTGCTGTGACTTGCAGCTTTACTACAGGTCCATTCTAAATACTGTTGTTTCTAACAGACTTTTGGTTCTTCACAATGACCAAAGTGGCTTCAAGGGTCATGCTTTGAATTTTTGGGGGCATTTTGCTGGGACTTGCATCTATCTTACCAGGTCCTATTCCTAAAAAATGTTTGTTTCTTAAACAGCATTGTTCTGCAAACATATTGTCAAGAGTGGCTTCAAGGGTGATGGTTGCTGTCAGAAACAGGAATAGTTTGGAACACTGTTAATGACAATATTGCCAAAAATGACTTGTTTTTGCCAAGATCTTTAACTTAGCTATCAATCCCTGTATTGAGACAACCATTTTAATACAATGAAAAAAGAGAAACCAAAGACAGGTGGGATGCCATCCTATTTTAAAAAACGTTGGTTTTCTAGAATTAAAGTACTAAAAACTCTGCATGTACAAATTAGCTGTTAATATTAAAATTTCCTCTGAATGTACAAGGGAGGTACAGGAAAACTTGGACCTGATGTAGGTTATTCAGAAGACCATGGAGTATGGAGCACAGACAGAGATCAAATGTACAGAGGACCATTTCTTTCCAGGCCCACATTGAGTAAAATGAGAAAGATTGCCAAGTTATAAAGGGCTCCTGGGTGTAAACAGGGAGCGTTAACACCGTATTTTCCAAGTGATGCTCAATTGGTCCCACTCCATACGGAGGGGCAAGCGATACCCACGGTATTTACTGGGTCAGAGGAAGGCTGGATTTCTCACAACTTCCGCTTCGCACTCTGCTTCAGCAGACAGTTTTCGTTGCTGCGTCATCAGGGCTTTTTAACCTGCGTTGTTTAATAGTTGTCGGACGCCAGCCTGGGCTTTCACCGCACCCACTGTAACTCGGGACTGGGTCATGCTGTGGCCCAGGGACATGTATAGTCAATGGTCCAGTGAAACTAAAATGGTGGTTTGATAAGACTCCTTTTTCCAGGGCACCTTTTAAATGTGGGGGTCATTGCTAGGTTTGCGGGCTCATGACTGGGCCAAGGACATGGTATAGTCGCTATGTCAGTGGATACTAAAAATGGTTGGTTGATATTGAAATGACTCCTTTTTTCACGGAACTTTTTAAATGGTGGGGGTCTCATGCAGGGTTGGGGCTCATGCTGTGGCCCAAGGGGAAGGTATTTGTCAATGTCCCAGGTGAATATCTAATATATTGGTGTGTTGAATGCTCCTTTTCCGCACTTTTTAAATGTGGGGGTCATTGCAGGTTGGGGCTATGCTGTGGCCCGGACAGGTATTAGTTCATTGTCCAGAGTGAAACTAAATTGATGGTTGGTTGAAAGACTCCTTTTTTCCGGCTAACTTTTAAATGTGGGGGTTCATGCAGTTTTGGGGCTCATGATGTGGCCCAGGACAGGTATAGTCAATGTCCAGTGAAACTAAAATGGTGGTTGAAAGACTCCTTTTTTCCGTCACTTGTTAATGTGGGGTCATGCGGTTTGGGGCTCATGCTGTGGGCCCAGGACAGGTATAGTCACTGTCCAGTGAAACTTAAAATGGTGGTTGAGTAGACTCCTTTTTCCGTGCACTTTTTAAATGTTGGGGGTCCTATGCAGGTTTGGGGGCTCATGCGGTGGCAGGGACTGGTATAGTCAATGTCCAGGTGAACTTAAAATGGTGGTTGAAAGACTACTTTTTCAGGCAACTTTTTAATATGTGGGGCGTCATTGGCGGGTTTGTGGTTCTATGCTGTGGACCAGTACAGTATTAGTCAATGTCAGTGAAACTAAAATGGTGGTTGAAAGACTCCTTTTTCCGTCACTTTTTAAATGTGGGGGTCATGCATGGTTTGGGGTCATGCTTGTGGCCCAGGACAGGTATAGCAATGGCCAGTTGAAACTAAAATGGTGGTTGAAAGACTCCTTTTGCCGGCACTTTTTATAATGTGGGGGTTCATGCAAGGTTTGGGGCTCCATGCTGTGGCACAGGGATGGTATAGTCTATGTCCAGTGAAACTAAAATGGGTGGTTAAAGACTCCTTTTTTCCGTTTCACTTTTTTAATTGTGGGGGTCATGCAGGTTTGGGGCTAATGCTGTGGACCAGGACAGGTATAGTCAATGTCAGTTTGATACTAAAAATTGGTGGTTTTTGAAAGACTCCTTTTTCCGTCACTTTTTAAATGTGGGGGTATGCAGGTTTGGGCGTCTGCTGTGGCCAGGACAGTATAGTCAAATGTCAGGGAAAACTAAAAATGAGTGGTGAAAGACTCCTTTTTCCGGCAACCTTTTTAAATGTGGGGGTTCTTGCAGGTTTGGGGCTCTTTGCTGTGGCCAGGAAGCAGGTATAGTCAATGTCCAGTGAAACTAAATATGGGGTTGAAAGACTCTTTTTCCGTCACTTTTTAAATGTGGGGGTCATGCAGAGGTTGGGCTCATGCTGTGGCCCAGGACAGGAATTGTCAATGTCCAGTTACACAAAAATGGTGGTGAAAGATCCTTTTTCCGGCACTTTTTTAATATGTGGGTGGGGGTCATGCAGGTTTGGTGGGTCATTGCAGTGGGCCAGGGACAGGTATAGTCCAATGTCCAGTGAAACTAAAAGGTGGTTGAAAGGAATCCTTTTTCCTGCACTTTTTAAATGTGGGGGTTCATGCAGGTTTGGGGCTCATGGCTGTGGCCCTGGACAGGTATAGTACAAGGTCCTTGTGAAACTAATATGGTGGTTGAAAAGTGACTCATTTTTCCGGCAACTTTTTATATGTGGGGGTCTTTGCATGTTTGGGGCTCATGCTGTGGCCACAGGACAGGTATGTCAATGTCAGTGATACTATATTGGTGGTTTTGAAAGACTCCTTTTTCCGTCACTTTTTAAATGTGGGGTCATGCCAGGTTTGGGGCTAATGCTGTGGCCAGGACAGGTTATAGTCAATGTAGTCAGGTTCAACTAGAAATGGTGGTTGAAAGACTCTTTTTTTCCGGGCACTTTGTAAATGTGGGGTCATGCAGGTTTGGGTCATGTAGGGGCCAGGTCCGGTATATGTCAATGTCCAGTGAAAATAAAATGGTGGTTGAAAGACTCCTTTTTCCGGCACTTTTTAAATGTGGGGGTCATGCAAGGTTTTGGGGCTATTGCTGTGGCCAGACGACAGGGTATATCAATGTCCAGTGACATCTAAATTGGTGGTTGGAAAGATCCTTTTCCGCTACTTTTTAAATGTGGGGTCATGCTGGGTTTGGGGCTCATGCTGTGGCCAGGACAGGTTATAGTCATGTCCAGTTGAAAACTATAATAGGTGGTTGAAAGATCTCCTTTTTCACGGCACTTTTTTTAAATGTGGGGGTCATGCAGGTCTGGAGGCTCATGCTGTGGCCCAGGACAGGTTATAGTCAATGTCCAGTGAAACTAATAATGGTGGTTGAAAGACTCCTTTTTTGACGGCATTTTTAAATGTGGGGGTCATGCATGGTTTGGGGATCAAGCTGTGGCCCGGGTCAGGTATAGTCTCAAATGTCACGTGAATCTAAAAGGTGGTTGAAAGACTCCTTTTTGCGGCACTTTTTAATTGTGGGGGTAATGCCACGGTTAGGGGCTCTTGGCGGCGTTCCCGGACAGGATTTCATTGTTCCAGTTCAAGTTAACATGATGGTTCAAATCATACTGCACTTCTGCCACTTTTTAATTTGTGGGTGATGGCAGGTTTATGGGTCAGGGCTGTGGTACAAGGACAGGATAGTAATTGGTCTGTGACTTTTTTTCGGTGACTTTTATAACTCTTAGCTGTGTTGCCTAAGATGTAGGGCGTATCCATTTGACTGTTGTGGATGTTATATTTCAGCTTCTCCAGGACTTGTTTGGGGTGTAGTAATAATGAAGGGTGTTGTTGCTAATCCCATGGACTTTAAATTGGTAATCGCGCCATAATCGATGCTCTCTATCGAAATACCTTATCGATAGGCGGTCACGACTATATCGACTATCGATCAGATCTCGAATAGCCAATGCAGTCAGCTCAACACTTAGTCACCAAGGTGTAGATTGATGGTGCTAAACAATAACTTTTTTTATCCCCGTATACATTTCAGATACGTAGTTTTTTTCACTTTGGCGCAGGGCCAGTTTGTAGTTAGAGCCACCTTGCAGTTAAATTGAATACTGCAATTGTGTCGTCACCGCAGGTGTATTTTTAGCGTGCCAATAAAATTCCTTTTATTATCCGTAGATACATTTCAGATACGTCGTTGTTTTCACTTTTGGTTCCACAGTCACAAACTTTGCTTCGACCTAGAGGTATCCTTGCACTTAAATGCTCTAATCCAGCAATTTTCCGTTTTGATTCCTGCAGGGATTGAGAATTGTTGTTCTTAGCGCCCGTCTGGTATTAAGAGACTTTCTCCTCAAAACTCTTCCTTATCTTCTCAAATTTCGTTATCTTTGAACATAAAGCACGAAAGTCAGGTGGTAAACGAGAAAGAGGGGGTAGGACATGGATGGTAGAGGTACTGAGAGAAGGGGCTCCTTCCAGTGGGCGACAACACGATGCCAGCGGATAGTCGGTTGCAGGACGTCTGGCTCGTCATCGCTGGGTCAGGGACCTGTGAAATTCTTAGTAACGAACTGCGTCGCCAATCTGTTCTTCAGTGGTTAATGCAACCTGCATCCAGTCTGTCCTTCCCTCTGGGCCTCCATCTAATTCCCGGAACACAAAGTTGGCCGTATCCAGCACACATCATCATCATCCGTCCATTATGAAGCGGAGGCAGCACCCATGTGTACTCTCGTGTTCCCACACTTGGATAATCCATTTTCTGAAGTACTTTTGATGACCAAAACATGCAAGTTGGCCGCGTCAGAGGCATGTTTATAAGATCAAGAGGCCAAAGAGGTTGATTGTGTCGCTCTGACGCCCAGTTACTGATGCCATCAGAGGAGGATAAGGAACGGTCAATCGGCATAACAAATCCGGGCGGTCGGCAACGCCTTGCACGTGCCCTTGCTTGTAGCCCGCAGCTTCTGGATGCAGAAGTCTGGAACGGACCAAGTCTTCTGTGTTGATGATGATGATGAACGGGACATTGCGGATCCATCGGTGGTCTTTTAGCAGAATTTGACTTGTGAGCGCTTATTCACTGGACGAGGAGGATGTGATGGCGGTAGCGTCATAGGGGTCTCCGCCTACAAACAAGGGAGTGGCGCGTCGCAGATGTACCGCATGTATATGATTCCGCCAGACCACTGGTCAGCGGAAAACCAGCTCCTCGCTTATCGCGTCAAATATGGTCTAGGACTCTCATGGCTGGGCATTCTTTGAGCAAGCTCTGTTTCACCCAGCGATGTCATATGCTCCTTTGCCGTATACGCATTAGTAGAAGCAAGATTCTTTGAGTGTTTTAACCACCGCCAACAGGTCTAGTCTACATGTCGCACAATATGCTGAGTGAATTGGAGGCTATAACATTGGCTAAAAAAGGCCCAGGGGACCGACGCCGGGCTGCCAACCTCCACTGTCACCACCTCATCTCGCCTCTCCTCTCCTCTGCCTCACCAAGCGTTCCTCAGCTGCCCATGTCTCTCATGAGTAATCAATCAGGGGATTCAGCCTCCGCTTTAGCACCCACCGTCGACCGAGTACCACCAGCACCACAAAGATCCATTCTTACCCTTCTCCTCCCGCCAGTTTGCGGACGGCACGCCATACCTCGGCCCAGTTAGCAGCCCAGCCTTCTGTCTTCCAGGTTTGGGTCAGCAGTAAGAAACCACTTTAACCCAAATATCCCAAAGCCAAACGCCGGTTGGTCGGGCCATTTGCCAAGGCTTTTGGCCTTGGAATTGTTTCCTTTCACGTCTGGTGGACTCTAGATGGGAACAGGACACTGTTAATGGACACACTATTGCAAATTATGAACTTGTTTTTGCAAGATCTTTAAAATAGCTAGCAATTCCTGTAGTGAGAAAACCCATTTAATACAATTAAAAAAGAGAGAAACAAAGACATGGTGGAAATCAATCCTATTTTAAAAATGTGTTTTCTAGAAACTACTAAAAAACTTGCATGTACAAAATAGCTGATACAAATATTCCTCTGAATTGTACATGGGAGGTACAGGAAGACTTGAACAGATGTAGGTTACCCAGGACATGTATAGTCAATGTCCAGTTCAACTAAAATGGTGGTACAAAGGCTCCTTTTTCCGGCACTTTTTTAATCTGTGGGTCAGACAGGTGTAATGATCATACTGCGGTACTGCACAGATTTAGTTAATGTCCAGTTCAATTAAAATGGTGGTTCAAAGACTCCTATTTCCGGCACTTTTTTAATCTGGGGATCATGCAGGTTTGGGGCTTATGCTGTGGCCCAGGACAGGGATAGTCTATGTCCAGTTCTATTAAATATGGTTGAAAGACTCCTTTTTCCGGCACTTTTTAATCTGGAGTCATGCAGGTTTGGGGCTCATGCTGCGTTCCAGGACAGGGATATTCAATGTCCAGTTTAAGTAAAATGATGGTTCAAATAATACTGCCTTCTGGCACTTTTTAATTTGTGGGTCATGCAGGTTTAAGGGTCATGCTGTGGTGCAAGACAAGGATAGTGAATGGTCTGTGACTTTTTTTCTGTGGCTTTTATAACCTAAGTATGTTGCCTAAGATGTAGCACGTATCCATTTGACTGTGGATGTTAATTCCAGCTTCTCCAGCCCTGTTTGAGTGTAATAATGAAGGTGTTGTTCCTCTCCCATAGACCTTAATGGTCATCGGTGATAATCTATTATCGACTATCGGAAATCATCATAATTGCCAATATCGACTATCGACCCGATGACGATAGTCAACGTAATCGCTCATCACTAAAAAGGATCTTTGATAGAGTAGTTAGATTAGGGTACAGCAGGATTACAGAATTCTATTTAGTATTAGTTAGAGATTTGGAAACAGCTCCAATGCTCTGAACAGCACAGATACGGAGGCGGAGGGTCGGGGGAACGCCTGCTATGGGAATGCAGATCCTGCATTAGACATATTTCTCCTCTCAAGCCACTGGGAGATAGAACCAAATTTTATTTCTGCATAGCTAGCATCCACCACAGTCTGAGTTCAGGGTGTTCCTTTCTTGTGGGGTGCACCTCAGCATTTATTTCACTCATATTTGTCTTCTCAAGCCACTTTGAAAAAGCACCCAATATTATTTCTGTGTTGCAAGCTTCCTCAGTCTGAGCGGACCTTCAGCAGAGCTTAGAGGAGTGATAACAGACAAACGTGTCCAGCTTTCCACAGAGAATGTGGATCGTTTGACTTTTATCAAGATGAATCAGGTGTGGATCTCTGCTGATTTGTTGCCCCAGTTGCCGAGGTCACCGATTAGTAGTCGGTCTACTTCACATTCTTAAGAAAATGGTCCTCTTGAATTTTTTTTTTTAAATGCTCATTTCTTAATGCAAATTTTATTCAGAGTGTCCAAAAGGTCATTTGGCTGGTTTGGCCATTAGGAGACTGTAAAATACAACAATTGTACACGTTTTCTTGAAAAAACCTTATTCAAATTACTCATCAGATTCATTTTTACACCCAAACAGGTAAGGAGAAGCCGGAATTAATATCCACAATAGTAAACTGGATACGTGCTGCGTCTTAGGCAAGCAATTAGGCTACAAGAGTCACAGAAAAAAATCCACAGGCTAAAATAATCCATTCCATTCAATGGCTAACTGAAAACATGAGGACGGCATAGCCAAAGCCGGTACAGTGGTAGCAGCTGCTACGGGGCCCCTTTGACATGAAACAGGACACTGATATCGGAAAAGGTACATGTTAACTGTCAGGAAACCCCTATCACTTTTTGCCCCAGAGACCAACAACTTGTCATATATGTGATGTTGGTGGGGGTCCCTTTCTGAGGCTGCACCTGTACCGACACTACCCCCTCATTTTCCTTCTCGTCAACTGATGAGGCGCTCGCATGCAAATTCTGCTGAAAAGACCACGTTGGATCCGCAATGTCATTATCCACATCATCATCATCACAGGTGAGTTTCTCGTACTGACAGTCTACATCCTGAAGCTGAGGGCTAATAGCCACAGGCACTGCAAGGCGTTGCCGACCGTTCGGGAGTTGTGCCGACTGACCACCTTCCTTCTCCTCTGACGGCATCAGCGATTGGGCGTCAGAGCAGACAAAATCATCCTCTTTGGCCTCTTGAGCTTTTGAAATGCCTTCTTATCCCAACTGCATTATGTCATCAAAGAGCTCTTCAGAACATGGATTGTCCAAAGTGGTCTGTACATGGGTTGCCATTTGGGATTCCTTTGCTTCAGGTTGGACGGATGCTGACGATGATAATGACGACATTTTTGGCCATGACTGGGAGGACGAGGAGGTAAGACCGCTGGAAGAAGGTTGCGTTAAGCAATGAAGAACAGTTTGGCGACGCTCTTCATTACTGAGATTTAGAGGTAACCAACCCAGCGATAACAGGTCTGACAGTCCTGCAACTGATGATGTGCTCGCTTGCGTGTTATCCACAGCAATTGAAGGAGCGCCTTCTCTTATAATTCTAGCTCCACGTCCTATCCTTCTCTTTGCACATTTACCACCTGTAGTTCCCTCCATGTTCAGAAAGATTAATATTAAAAAGGTTTTGAAGATTTAAAAAACATCTCTTATTGAAAAAGTTGACTACAAAGACAGCAATTCACAGGTGTTCTGAAATCCCTCTAATTTCCAACTGCCAACTTGGATTAGAAACAGACTCTATTGAATAGCTGTGAAATGCAGTCTTGTGGAAGAACCGTAACACCAACTCAATAGTGTGCTTCCTTCACCCTCTGAGATTTACAATTGCAGAGTAGGACTAGCAATTGACTATTTCCTACAGATTTTCCAAGAACTGCGGCCTTTTATGACAACTGACAACCAGTTGTAGCAATAGAAATTTTTCATACATAATATGGAATAAATGTGGTCTTTTCCAACCAATGAAAACCAGGAGTAAAAAAAAATAATTTTTTTTTACAAATTATCTAACAACTGCAGTCTTTTTGGACAACTGACAATCAGGGATAGAAATAGAATTTTTTTCTACACAATATGGAATAAATGTGGTATTTTCCCACAACTGAGAAACAGGAGTACAAGTAGGATAATTTTCTACAAATTATCTAACAACTGCGGCCTTTTCAGACAACTGAAAATCACAAATAGAAATAGAATTTTTTTCTACAGAATATGGAATAAATTTGATATTTTACCCCAACTGAGAAACAGGAGTACAAATAGAATTATATTCTACAAATTATTAAACAACTGCGGTCTTTTCAGGCAACTGACAATCACGGATAGAAATAGAAATTTTTAATAAGGAATATGGAATAAATTAGCTATTTTCCCACAACTGAGAAACAGGAGTACATATAGAATACACTCTATAGAACAGTGATTTCTCAAGAGAGATGAACATAGCTGTCTATGATGCAGAAGTTCACCCCACAACAAAGGTCAACCCCCCCTTCTATGACACTGGTGGCAGGCAACGCATAAAAATATAGGGTGCTATTTCACTAAAGCTTGAGAGGACTAATATAAGTAATAAATGAAGAACAGCACCCTGAACTCAGACTGTGGATGCTGGCTAGGCAGAAATAACATTGGGTGCTATGTCAGCATGGCTTGTAAGGACTAATATGAGTTAGAAATGCAGACGTGAACCCCAAAAGAAAGTGACACAATGAACTGAGTCTGTGGTGGATGCTGGCTACGCAGGAATGAAATTTGGGGCTATATCAAAGTGGCTTGAAAGCACAAATATCAGTTAGAAATCAGATGTGCACACCAAAAGAAACTGACACCTTGAACTAAGGGTGTGGTGGATGCTGGCTAGGCAGGAAAGAAATTTGCTGCTATATCATAATGGCTTGAAAGGACAAATATGAGTTAGAAATGCAGATGTGAACCCCAAAAGAAAGTGACACCCTGAACTGAGGCTGTGGTGGATGCTGGCTAGGTAGGAATAAAATTTGCTGCTACATCACAGTGGCTTGAGAGGATAAATATCTCTGATGCAAGATCTCCCCCGCCCCCGAATCAGAGGAGCCCCCTCCCTCCCCCCTGCAGCTGTGCTGTTCAGAGCACTGACTGGAGCTGATTCCAAATCTCTAACTAATACTAAATAGAATTCTGTAATCTTGCTGTACCCTAAGCTAACTAATCTATCTCAGATACTTTTCAGTTGTAAAATTGCTGGAAAACGATCTCTAATAGCTTTTAAAAAAGCTGATCAGAGAGACAGTGATCCGTTCTGTACGCCGTATAGAAGCTAATGGCGGCGAGCAGGAAGTGCATTGACATACATAAAAAGAGGTCATGTGATTTCAGCAGCGAATGAGATTTCTACACAGCCCCCCCAACCCTTCCCCCGTGCTTTGCGCTGATTGACTGGCCGCTAAAATTACAGGAAGCACCGAAAATGGCACCATCTGAATCCGCGACTGTGTTTATTGATCAGATTTTAAGAAAAATAATCTGTTCATTGCGTAACCCAGATTTTAGTGAAAATCTGCCCGATTTCAACTTTTGGCAATTTCCTCACTCAACACTAGTCTTGACCAATGTTGTAAAGTATAGGTGTAAACTTTAGATCAAAAGTTTTACTAAAGATAGAAGGGATGTGAACACCTAAATATTTTAAAGTTGTAGCCCCTGAGAATTGGAAATTAGATTTAAGATGTAGTCGAGTATGGTCAGGAATATTTAAATTTAAAGTTGCACTTTTAGTCATATTCTTTTTATGTTTGCTAAGGGAACCATATTCCATTAGTACTCTAATTACAGCCGGCAGAGAAACTAGGCGATCTGATAGATATAATAATAGATCATCTGCAAAAGTGAAGCATTTGATATGGTGTTTGTCAATATGTATTCCATGGATGGATGCGCTAACTTTATGTCCTGCATTACGGGTGACATGTATGTTTTCTGGCGCTGACAGTACAGTTCTAAATCGCTTTAAGGCAGTGTACAACGTGCCAGAATGTATGAACCTGTTCTTCTGAAGTTCATACATACAGGTGCAGTCTAGTGCCAATACGACAAGTCTTGCTCAGGCAGACCACCTTTAACCTGGTCTGGCTGTTGTAACTGTTCTGCACCTAGGTTTGGCGTCAAAGAATCCTAAATGTGTCTACTTCTATGAATGTGGTGCGACGCGCCCCCAGAATGCCCCTAATCTTTGACGGACTAAAAAGTGTCTTTGGCACATTACAAAGGCACTTATCGTGCCAAAGTTTGGAGTGCACCTGTTCATACAATCTTTTTAGCTCAAAGTATATCAGAAAACTGATGCAGCTCCATTTATAAATGTCGCCCTAGATGTTCTATAATTAAAATCTAAAGTAAGGTGGAGAGCGGACATCCCTGACTGGTACCATTGTTGATGATGATGAGATTAGAAAGAGAGCCAATAATACAAATTTTAGCTTGTGGGGATTGGTATAATGCCAGAATCCTTCCTAACATAGTCAGGCCTATTCCCAAGGTTTCTAGTACACCGTTCAAAAAGGACCAGTCTACTCGATCAAAGACCTTTTCTGTATCTAGGGATGAGAACACACAGGGGATATGATGAATAAGAGAAAAAGTTTTTAATGTGTTGTTTCTCGCCTCCGTAGAGGGAACAAATCCTACCTACTCAAGGTGTATTAAGGAATTCAGTAAGGGACTAAGTCGCTTAGAAATCATTTTAGTAAAAAGCTTTGCGTCCATGTTAATAAGAGAAATGGGACAATAGCTTTGACAAAGAGCTGGGTCCTTGCCTTCTTTTGGGATAACAGTGATGTTTGTTTTCAAGCACATGGACTCAAAGGGTGGAGCATAGAACTAGAGAGAGACTGAGGGGGGAGGAGATTGCAAAGGCCAGTATAGAAATTATGAAAGACGGACAACATTTCCTCCGTCAAACAGACGACTTGCCCTTCGGGATTTTTGATTGATGGGGCAAAGATGCTTGTTTTCCATTACATAGTTACATAGTTAGTACAGTTGGAAGAAGACACGTGTCCATCAAGTTCAACCAAGGGTGGGGAAAATGTGGGTGATGGGAGAGAGACAAGGACATTATGCCCAGCCTTACCACTGGTTAATTACCTTTAAAACCACAAGGC
This sequence comes from Phyllomedusa bahiana, assembly GCA_025379985.1. Classification (NCBI taxonomy): domain Eukaryota; kingdom Metazoa; phylum Chordata; class Amphibia; order Anura; family Hylidae; genus Phyllomedusa; species Phyllomedusa bahiana. Next base: position 16,245 of record JAODAL010046825.1, read on the forward strand.
ACGAACCAATCTGCTCCAGTGGAGACCGTATCTCTGACCCCAGAGCCTCCACCAGCCAGATCCAGAATATTACATAGCTACATACGCATTAATATTCTTTTGTTCCAGGTAGGTATCTAAGCCTTTCTTGAAACTCTCTACAGTTCCTGCCGTGACCAGCTCCTTAGGCAGGCTATTCCACAGATTCACAGTGAAGAGCGCTCTTCTCCTCTGGAGATTGAATCCTTTTTTCTCTAGTCGAAGGGAATGTCCTCTTGTCTTTTGAGGGGGCTTCACTTGAAATAATTTTTCCCCATACTGTTTGTAGGGACCATTTATATATTTATATAAAATAATCATGACCCCCCGAAGCCGACTTTTCTCAAGACTAAACAAGTTCCAATTTTACTAACCTCTCCTCATAATCTAAGATGCTCCATTCCCTTATAAGTTTGGTTGCTCGTCTTTGTACTCTCTCTGCTCCATTACATCTCTTCTATAAACTGGGGCCCAGAACTGAACAGCATATTCATAAGTGAGGACGCACCAATGCTTTGTACAGCGGTAGAATGAATCCTTGTCCCGCGAGTCCATGCCTCTTTTAATACACGCCAATATCTTACTTGCCATAGAGGCAGCTGATTGAGATTGCATGCTGTTCTGTAGTCTATTGATCTACAAGAACTCCCAGATCTTTATCAACAAGCGATTCTCCAAGTTTTTATCCTCCTAGGACATATGATGACTGTAGATTTTTTCTCCCCAGATTCAGAACCTTAAATTTATCCTCATTGAAAGCCATTTGCCAAGTGGATGCCCAAGCACTCAGTGTGTCCAGGTCTGCTTGCAATTTATGTGTATCTTCCATAGTTTGCACTACCCTGCATAGCTTGGTGTCATCTGCAAAAATAGAAACCGTGCTATCGATCCCTTCCACTATATCGTTAATAAATACATTAAATAAGAGTGGACCTAATTGTAAAATATCGTGATGAACGTCCTTAAAGTCAAATTTTCAGCTGAAAGACTTGTGGGCCGATTCCAAGACTGGAATAAGGGGGAACTGTATGAAAACTGTCTAGGTTTAGGACTTTCTTTACTATTCATAGCAACCAATCAGATCTCTGCTTTAACTTCAAATAGTGCTCTGAAAAAATAAAAAACTGAGCTTTGATTGGTTGCTATGGACAAGAAAGAAAGTCTTAGACCTAGACAGTTTTCATACATGTCCCCCTAAATCGTAAAAGAAGGGATTTAAGTTTTTAAGACACCTTATTTTAAGATGAGCACCATGTTTTATAAGAATGCCCCTTAAAACACATTTAAGAGTCTGCCATTGGACTTGAGGAAATGGAGTCATCAAGATGCATAGTTTTAAAGGAGTCAATCAAGATTTTTAAGTCAGAGAGGCATAGTGAGTCAGATAAAAGCAACTCATTTAATTTCCAGTAGAACGGGGGGCATTTGAAATTTGGGAGGGTTAAGTCGCAATAAATAGGCACATGATCAGAATGTATAATATTCCAAATAGATGCAACCTTGGGAAAAGCATGTATTGTCTAAAGTTTTACTAAAGAAGGAGAGATGACCAGTGTTAGGGGCATAGATATTGGTATAGATATAGATATGTGTCCTTGGATATTGCATTTAATAAAAAGAGTTCTGACCTCATCATCCGGAAGAACATCTATAATCTGTACCGGCAGAAATTTGTGAAAAAGATGGCAGCTCACTTTGTTTGAGCTATAGAGCTACTACTATGGTACCAAGCAGGAAAATATCTCTTCTGAATGTGGAATTTTAGAAGATGGGTTTCTTGGAGACAGACAATATGTGACTCCTACTTATGTAAGTGGTCTAAAATTTGTGTAAGCTTCTCAAGGATACTGAATCTCTTTGCGTGGATGTTCATCTAATTATCGCCATTGGGAAGCATTAGAGGACTGCTGTAAAGAAGAAAACCGTGAGGAGACTAGATAAGTGTGGCTTGAACCAACCGGAAAAAACAAAACAAGAATAAACCTTAACTGTAAAACTTCAAACAGAAGAGGCCTGTAAAGAGTAGGCCAAAAAACTATAGAAGGTGGCTGTATAACTGCTAAGGCCAAAAGTGCAAATAGGAAGGCCAATGCCTTGGGGGACTAAGGTAAGCACGAGCCAAAAATTTCAGAGACTTGCGTAGGAAAGACATACCGTGAACAGAGACGTCACAGGACAAATAGCACTTAACTGGACAATTGATAGAGTGATCAACTGCAGCTTATGAGTTGCATGAGCAAACTGTCAATTGCATAAAAAAGGAGCAAAAATGCAAATATAGCATATTGTGACAAACATTTGCATATACAGTAGAAGACAAGGCATTGGAATCTTGGCAATTAAGAGCAACAGAGCAATCGATATCAGAACAGTTCCCGAATTCTTATTACCAGATGTGAGAGGGTAGAATATTGACCCAAAAGACAGGCAGCAACATGATAAATGAGAGGAGTGGAGAAGGAGAGAAAAAAAGGGAGAGGGTGAGGGAAGGGAGGGGGAGTTAAAGGTGGAAGGGCTTTAAAATAATCTCTCCTCTCCACCCCTCCATCGCAAAGAGCAGAATGGACCACCATTCCCCACAATATTAAAAAATGTTGTAGGATGGTTGGAGTCAAGGGGTCCCATGTGGAATGCTTGGAGAAGAAAGAGTAATAGAGGGTACATAGAGATATATAGGATTTAAGAATCTCACGAAAGCTCTGCTACTAAAATTCAGTCAGATAAATCAGCGATGAGTTTGCGTCACAGAAGACAAGGAATCCAGGCTTCTTAGGCGATGTCACAACCTGAGATTTTGGTGTAATCGAGGGAAAAGTGCGGTTTGGTGTTTTTGGTGAAGTTACTTTCACAAGGAGGCATTCTGTTGGTGTTGCAGCTTTCCAATCAGGTAGAGACACCAATGGGAGATCAAGTACTGAGATGAAGGCTGTAAGATATAAGGTGAGCAGAAATTTAGAGAATTGTCCGTGTATCTGTTCTGAAGAGAAAACAGATATGCCTTTCTATATTGGATATTTCTAGCTTGTACAGCAGCTCTCATGCGAAGAGTCCATCTAGAAAGGTCAGGAAACAGTCGCAGTTTTGTACCCTTATAAACAATAGTTTGCATAATGTGGGCTTTCGTCATGATCTCCTCTTTGATTGTGTACTCATGGAACTTGCATATCACATCTCTGGGACATGTTTGGTCTTGACTTTGGACTAAACACCCTGTGAGCACAGTCAAATTCAATTAAGGTCTCCTCTGGTTTTCCCAGTATATAATTTAAAACTTTAGTGAGGGTGGGTATCAAATCTGTAACAATAATTGATTTCAGTAGGTCACGAATCCTGAATCATGAAATCGTTGTTTTGCATGTTCCAATTTTTCCAAGTCATCCATCTGGGCAGCGAGAATGGTGTGGCGGGTGTTTTGTTCAGGTTTTGCAAGTTAGAAATAGTGAGATTTGTGGATTTCTGGGAACTTTCTAGTTTTTGAATTTTGTCTTGCAGTATAGCAGGTTCCTCATTGAATCAAGAGGAGACAGTGGTCTAGAGACGTTCTGGCTATTAGTATCACATGGATCCAAGTGTACTGCTCTTAGTAGAAGCCTGCTGCTATCCTGGGATGTAATAATAGATGTTTGAGATGCGTTAGGGTGTTGACTTGTTTCAGATGAAGTCCTAAAGTTGGGCAATACGCCATCATCTAACACAGAGGATTGAATGTCAATCTGTGTATTGGACACATTATTTGATTGATGGGTGATCCCCATGAACTGTCAATTGGTGAGGGGCAGCCACGTTTACAACACTCTGCATGTGTGGTACTATATGCACTACCTTATTAGTTGGGGAGAAGGCATCTGTAAGGGTAGGCCCCTGAGTGGCCCAATTAGTTGTGTCATTCAGGGGAGAGGAAAGGTCAGTGCCAGCATTGTGACTTTGTGGCACTGATGCCCATAATTTTAGGGTATATGAAAGACTGCTGCACAGTGGTGTGAGTGGCTAGGAAGAGACTACTCCCACTAGAGGAGAATGCCATAGAGGGCAAAGCAGCCGAATAGCAATGACTGTCTGAGTGGCCGCTGAGCTTGTTACAGTCTGCAGGCAGTCTGCACATAGTTTGTGACCTTCCATCTGGTTTGCCATCTACAGAAATTTCTGTCCAACCTTATAAGTTCACAGAAACTTCTGCAATATATATTGTTTACTCCATTGAAGGGTCTACTTTCTAACTGCGGCGAGAGGCAGGGTATATTAGATCATTAGAATGACAATATACTGCAGTACATAAGTACCGTAATATATTGTACAAGCACCCAAGCGATATTGAAAAAAAATAATACCACCTTAAAAAAATGCTAGCGTTATGTTTTTTTTTTGTTCCACTCATTCCCCTTATAATATTGGATTTAAAAGTGTAAAAAGTCAAATGTACGCTAGTATCTTAAATGGTACAAATAAAAACTATGGCTAACCCCACACAGTTTTGTTGACAATAATCTGAAAAGGTTATTCATCTAAGAAAATGATGATGCAAAACAAAAATAAAACGTACAATTGGTAAAGTATCAAAAAATGAAGTATAAATTTGCTATCTGAGGAATTATACTGATCCACAATAAAGATAACATGTCATTTGTATCACAGATAAATAAAAATAAATTAAATAATGGTAAAATTGTTTTTTTCCCCGTTCGCACGAATATTTTTTTTGCTGTATGGGGCCCTGATATTCCTGTGCAGCCTCCAAGGACTTACATATACTATAGCCAATATATATGTGCCAAACCATAACCAAATTTCCTTCCTAACCAAAACTCTCGATGACCTAACTAATTTCGCCCAGGGGCAAGTAATACTCTGCGGGGACTTTAATCTCACGCTTCAGCCGTCTCTTGATAACTCCACAGGGAGGTAAACAGTCCCACTGAGCTTGCTTAACAAATGTAAACGCTTACTGCATGACATGCAATTAACGGACGTATGGAGGTTGATGCACCCTGGAGAGAGAGATTACTCTTTCTACTCGAATCCGCATCAATCATACAGTCGCATAGATTTTGTTTTCCTTCAGCACTCTCTTCTCTCGTGTGCGGTGGAAGCAAAGATTGATGTCATGACATACTCCGACCATGCACCTGTATCTTGCTGTCTTGACCTCCCACACTTTCGTCGACCCCCGTTTGCCTGGAAACTGAACAAGTCCCTCTTACAGGATGCTCTATGTTTGCAAGAGCTCCAAAATGGTATTCGGGAATTCTGTGTTAATCACCAGGAAGATTGCACGTCCTCTCAGACACAATGGGGGGCGATGAAGTGTGTTCTTTGAGGTATACTGATAAAACATGGAGCTCGCTTGAAACGTGAAGCAGCCGCCAAACTTAAATCACGATTGGAGGAGCTTCATGCAGCAGAACTCTCACATAAATCCTCAGGGTCAGAAGTTGACCGTAGATAGCTGATACAATTGCGACACGAGGTCCTTTCCCTGATGGAGCGGAAACACAGGCGATATTGCCAAACTCGAGCGGCAATATTTTATGAATGGAGCAATAGACCCGGTAGATATCTTGCACGTGCGTTACGAGAGAGGAGAGCAGCATTGTTTATCCCCTAGATTAAGACCCATAGTGGCCAGACGAAGCACTTGACTCAGGATATTCTAAATGTGTTTCATGAGTTCTACTCAGGCCTCTACCATTTACCTAAACCCGCTGGCAAGCAGGATTCGGGTGAACACCATGCGGATCTGCAAGAATATCTGCATAAAACAGCCCTGCCCCCGATATCGATAGAGGTACTAAGCTCGCTGGACGAACCCTTCTCCCAGGCGGAACTTCAAGCTGCCATTGGGTCATTACCGGCCAGGAAAAGCCCGGGCCCAGATGGCTTCACAGCCAAATTCTATAAGATCCTGAGAGAGGAACTTCTCACTCTCTCTTGGATACATCAATACGGTCTCAAACGACTCTCCCTTTGACCCTGAATTTTTGAAAGCTTACATTACTGTCATCCCCAAGGACGGTAAGGACCCGACCCTTTGTCAGAGTTACAGGCCCATCTCCCTCATTAACACTGACGCTAAGATCTTTGCAAAACTGATCGCGCTACGACTAAATCCTCTGTTAGAAAACCTCATACACCTTTGATCAAGTGGGCTTTGTCCCAAAGAGGGAAGCTAGGGACCACATCTTGAAAACTTTTACCCTTATTAACCATGTACACCGTTCAAAGACCCCGTGCATGTTACTCTCATTAGATGCTGAAAAGGCCTTTGATCTGGTGGACTGGGAGTTTCTGTTTGAGGCACTCCCGAATCTTGGCCTTGGCCCGACCCTTCTTGCAAAGATCAAAGCACTCTATGACTCCCCGACAGCGCAAATTAGAGTTAATGGATCCCTTTCGTCCCCTCGTCCAATCTGCAATGGCACTAGACAGGGATGTCCACTTTCGCCCCTTTTATATGCCCTAGTTATGGAGCGCTTGCTACAGGATATTCGTGCAAACAACTCCATAAGAGGGATTAAATGTGGAAACATACAGTTCAAGTGTTCGGCATTTGCCAATGATCTTCTCCTGTATATCACTGAACCCTACACTACACTCCCCTCACTCTTGCAAACCCTGAACTCTTTCGGACGGTTTAGCAACCACAAGAATAATATGGCCAAGAGCATGGCATGAAATGTTTCACTGCCCATCAAAGTGGTAACCAGACTGAGAGAAATATATCCTTTCTCTTGGGCTATAAAGTCCATTAAATACCTGGGGGTCCATGTCCCGTCGGACCTCAAACACACATTTGAGTTAAATTTCTCCCCTTAATTTAGGATAATTCAAGGGGACTGTCAGTGTGGGACAAAAAAGACTTTCCCCGGATAGGTTGCATCAATATCTTAAAAATTAATGTCCTGCCCCGTCTCCTTTACTTGTTTCAGGCAATTCCAATTGTGCTCCCCAAATCCTTTCTACAATCTGTAAATGGACTAGTCACCTGCTTCATCTGGGTGCAGAAATACCCCCGAGTGTCTAGAAAAACATGATTGCCCCTCGGATAGCAGGGGGACTCTCCTTCCAGATTTTCTACGATATACCTAGCACGGTGATGGTTCGGGTTCTGGATGGCTTTCATGGCTATTAATCTAAGCTCTGGGTGCAGATTGAAACGGCATTGTATGGCTTTCCAGTGGCACCCATCCCTTGGCTACCCCCAGTATTCTGCCTAAAAAAAATTTCCCTGTAGTTGCCACTGATTTTGCAAACTATCGTCCTTACTAGTAGGGCCCACCCGTCCTCTCTGCACATATTTCAGACAGGGGGTCCGCTCACTCCTATTTCAGGCAACCCAGGAGTCCCAAAAACTCTGAGGCATGTGGGATTGGGGTTGGGAGGAGACAGGGATTTCGCGTTAATGGTAGACATATACGAGAGACAAACCATTTAGACATACGCGGAACTAGCTGCCTCTTCACAGCAGGGAAGATTTGCCAGACTCCACTTTTACCTGCTGCGCAGCTTCTGCTCAACTTATGAGACCCCGCTTGCACTATGCCGTCAGCTCTCTATATTTGATCGCTGGTGCTTGCAGTCAACGCCCTCCCCTCATGCCCTCTCCAGAATTTATAACTCGCTTCTCCAGAAGGAGGATACTCCACGATTCGCCTATCAAAAGGCTTGGGAGAAGGAAGCTCCTTGAAGAATTTTCCCGGGTGAGGGGTGGGGGACGTGTTTGCTCGGTTGCGAGGCACCACGGTCGTGGTAAAAGTACAGGAATTAAGATTTAAGATCTTATCAAGGTGGTATCGAGTTCCAGCTCTGCTGCACTCCCTGTACCCTACTGTCTCTAATGCTTGCTGGCGTTGCCATAATGGGGTGGGGACCATGCTGCACATTTGGTGGAAGTGCGAGTTACTGCAAACTTTCTGGCACAAGGTGATCCATGTGATTCAGTTAATCACAGGGGAACAGTTAGACAACGACCCAATCACCCTTCTGTTTTTAAAGGTAAGGGGGCCGTATCGCTCCCTGAAAAATCGACTAATACTAATTCTGTTGAACGCAGCTAAGACACTTGTCCCTAGACTCTGGCGCTCCCCCATCTGCCCGTCAATCACAGATTGGTTTAAGGAGATACATAAAATCTGTGGGTGGGAAGAAATACGCTGTGATTCACGCAATGACTTCCTAAACTTCTACAAGGCTTGGGATGATTGGTTAACCTCCTGCCAAACAGATCAATATCATTCTATTTAGTGACCGACCCGACATCAACGAAGCGAGCTGATGAGACGATGGCACCGACTGGCTTTTTCTTCCCTCTCCACTTCCCTGTTTTATCTCTCCCTTATGCCGAGTTATGTTATGTTATGTTGCCGCATTGACGGGGTATACTGAAGTGGCAGAGTTTATGGTCACTTTAAAAGAGGCTAATCTAGCTCTAACTCTGAGACTGATGTGAATTTTCTCATCTCTTAAAAGGTGCCTATTAGCTTGATATTTCTATGCCTTAACCTTTTTCTGCAGGCTTGTTGAGGACTTATTGAAATTCTAAACCTTCTAGATTGCCCTGAGATTAGTTAGCGGTGTTCACCGCTAGTGTTTGTCAGGTCAGAAGATGGACTGCTTTTATATTCGACAAAACAAAAAAAAAAAAACAAAAAAACAAACAAAAAAAAAGTTTACCTGTACAAACTCTTGGAGTAGTTCCATACCGTATTCCTTTAATGTTGTAAATTTACCTTAGGTTGTCAACTAATAACAACATTGTTATATTGGGTCTATAGTAACCTTTATATTATGCATGATTGTATTATCTCCGTTATCTGTGGCAATAGAGTTTTTCTTGGAATGAAAAAAAAGAGTCATAACTTTTATTTTTTGGTCTACATAGTGGTATGAAGGCTTGTTTAGATGTACTTTTAATGGTGTCATTGTCCATACCATATAATGTACTGGAAAAACCCAAAGAAATTCGAAATAGGGTGGAATGTGAAAAAAAAATGTCATTGTGCCATTTTTGTGGGTTTTTTCTTTTTTATGGTGTTCATTCTTAGGTATAAGTGATTTGTTCTCTGTATTCTGCAGGTTGGTATGATTCCGCCATTACCAAATATGTAGGGTTCTGTTATGTTTTAGTATGTCTAAAAAAATAAAACCAATTTTTTAACTTTTGGCCCCCTTTTTGAAAATAATAACTTTTTTTTTTCCATCAAGGACTCAGTGGAATTTTTTTTTTTTTTTAAAATTTTTATTTGAGGGGAAAAATGAAGTATAATTTTTCATAGTTTGTTTTTTTTACATGGCAACAAAAATATGTGAACTATCTTTTTTAATTGTTTTATTTTAAAATGGCAAAGGGGAGTGTAATAATTTTTAATTTTTTCATGCACTGACAATAATTGTATCAAATTTTTGCAACCTCAAGTGTTAAAAAAAAAAAAAAAAAATATATTATATTAAAATAAATAAAAAAAAAAATAATATTAAATATATATTATATATATAAAATATATAATAATATAATATATTTAAAAAATTGTAAGGGGTTGGGAGCGGGGGTCGCTCCTGGGAGACGGGGCCCGCCAGCGGGCACAAAATCCCAAAAGACAACAAAGTTCATTTTTAAAAATGACCGGGAGTCACTTTAATTTCTTTGCAGTGGGACATAAAAAAAACATACAAAACAAATCCTATCCTTCCGGGTCTAAAAAAAAACATCAGAAAATCCCCCTAAAACCCGTGCGGGCCAAATACCAGCACCAAAAAACAATTTCAAGCTTGTTCCACACTAAGTTTGGCCTTATTTTTGGTCCGAAAAACGTGCCGAAGTGGCAATTAAGGGCTGAAAACGGCCCATTCTTTCGGGAACCCCAGCCTCATAGAGAACTAGGGTTAAAGTCTCCTCTCCCCCCCGGCGAAACTGCCGGGCGGGGAGATAATTGACATGTGAATTCAAACGGCGTATCCCCCCTCAATTCAAGTCTAGGGGGCCGCAAGTGCCCCCCCGCCCCCCGCTCCCGGGCCCCCCCCCGGTCACATGGTTTTTGCGGGCTAAACCCCTGAAAATACACCGTGTAACATGGCCTACTGTCCCCCCAAATAGATGCCCCCCACAGGCTTGTACATTTTCACATTCCCAGGCTGAGAGCTGTTGCTGCAGCTCGGGCCTTATATGAGGCATACACCGGGGCCTAATTAGACACCCCCAAACCCTGGCCTGTCCAGGTGGAGTGGGGCCCCCCTCGCTATCCCCATTCCAGCAAACCCCCCTTTCAAAGGGGTTTTAAACCAAAACCAAACAAAGATTTTTTGATCCTGAACTTCTAAATTTTGGTTGCTGTTTTTCCTGACAGACCTTAGGGAATTTGGGGAGAATACCTTCCCCTATTCCATAACATTACCATTAACACTCAAGTTTCACCATTTATGGCAAACCCACTGGTGCGGGGTAGCAGAGTGGACAAACACCCACCAGCTGGGAAGAAGGGGGTTTTTTTGGGAAATGTAGTTTTCAAGTATGAACCTAGCAACTGTACTCCGCCCCAGCCAATGGGAAACTCAAAAAAAAGCAATAGTAGAGATAAACAAAATTTTTTAAGTAGTTTAAAAACTGTAACGCAAAAAAAAAAAAACAAAAGAGGGGCACTAATAGTGAAAGTAAAAGTATTTACTTATTTAAAAAAGCAAGTGACAAACTTTCTCACCTTTAGAGTTTGCAGAGTCTAAGGCACAAAACCCCAAAGCCATACAAAGCTCTCTGCTAAGCCTATAACGGCAGCCCTTTTCCCCCCAAAAACCCAACGCGGCAGGGATGTAACCTAGAAGCAGGCTGAAGATGAAAACGTTTGCCCCTGGTGTTCGTTGTACGTAGAAACCTCAAATGAGGCAGCGAAGTGGTCTTAAAAATAAATGTTTTTATCAATAAAAGTTGTTCTTAAAAAGAGTGTAAACGTTGACACCATGAAGACACTTGACGCTTTCCACTAAACCCGGGCGTTTCCCCTCAAAAATGTTTTAAAAAAAGCAAGCCCCGGGAAAAAACATGACATAAAAAAGGACAATGGGTTTCCAACTGGTTCAAAGAATAAAACCAACACAATACAAAATTTCCCAAAAAACAACCAACCAAAAATTTACTGGGTTTTTGAAACACTAATCTATACCACCAAAAACACCAAAAACCTTTTAAAAAACAAAAAATTTTCTTTTTTTTAACAAAATTATATAAAAAAACATAAAAGAGTACACACATAAAAGCCCCAAAAAACGGGACAGAAAAGTGAAAAAAAAAACCTCCATCAGACTGAAATAAAATCAAAAAAAAATCAAATATATAAAAAGCAGCAATCAATCACCAAAGTAGAAAAAAATTAACCGTACTCATGAACAATTAATTTTAAATCAAGGAGCACCACTATTAAAACAATCAGAGTAATAAAATTGCCTACCAATTTGATGAAAATTAAATGAATAAAATAAAAAATACAGCCCAAAAAGTGAGCAATGAAACGGCCCCCCAAGGGCGTCTTTTCCCCAACCCCCTTCGTCGGGGTTAAATCTTTCTACAAAGGTGTTTGGATTGCTGCTATATATTTTTTTATATATTGTGATTTAATAAAACCCCCGATGGGGAGGAAAATTAAAATCCAAAATTGCCTGTCATTTTTTGCCTTAAAATTGTGTTTTTTTGTACCCCTTTTATGTTTTTTTATATAATTTTGCTAAATAAAGAATATATAGTTTTTTATAGGTTTTTGGTGGTATACAATCACAATACGAGCAACATATAGCACTAAAACATGTAAGAATAAGGATCCAGTGGTAAAACAGGCGGGTCATTTAAAAAGGACGCCATAATTAAGAAGAATATTCATTGGATAACGGAGGGGTGGGAAAAATAAATTGGCAAAAAAACTTTTCCCCCCACCTCCCCTTAGCCAATGAGTTTTCTTCTTTTTTAATAGCAGGCCCTTTTTAAAGACCCCCTATTTTACCTTTGGAAACCCTTTTATTCCTAATTTTTTAAGTGCTAATGTTGCTTGTCTTGTGATTGGTGTATTCTTTGCCCATTAGGAGCTCACTTGTCCTTTTAAATATGTCCTGTTCCCAGGGTGTTGTTGAAACACTACTTTTTGGGGAAAGCGCCTTTCTGGGGGTTGAAACGCGTAAAGGGGTTTTCCCAGGGTTTTTAAGGTTAAAACTTTTTTTAAAACAATTTTTTATTGAAAAAAAACAAAAGCGGCGGGGCAACGTTAATCCCTTTTAAGTTTCCCAAAAAACGTTTTTGGAAATTTGTATATTTGTTTTTTCCTTTAGAAAACCCAAAAATTTAAATGGGGTTCTTTTTTTTTTGGTTTCTCTCAAAAACCCCTTTTTAAGTTTGTTTTTTACCCATAATATATATAAAATAAAAATTATATAAAAAAATTATATATAAAATTATATAAATATATATTTTAATATAATATATAAAATATATATTTTCTAAAAATATATATAAAAAATATTATAAATTTGTCACAAAATTTTTTTTGGGAGAATGCTTTTAAAAATGTCTCTTTTAATTTTACCACTTTTAATCTCGAGGACTTTGCTCCAGTTTATGCTGTTCAGGTCATCTCTTGGCTGATGAACGTTGGCCTTCCTGAAGTTCACAGTTTTGGTTGCTCCTTTACTAAACATTTTTTTTAAGAATAAATGAAACAATATTATGTGTAATCAAAAAATTTCCCCAGGTAACCACCAACCTATACATTTGATATCCTTTCCAATTCATCAGTTAAGATTAGGTCCAGAAGTGCCCGTCCTCTTTTTTGTCCTGCGCTAGTTAAGAAAGGTTAATGCCTTTTTTATGTTCATAAATCTGTTGCCTTTGCTGGATCTGCAGGTTTCTGCTTCCCCCGTTTAAATTGGGGTAAAACCCTTTAAAAAGTCTTTAAAAAAATAAAACATTTATTCTGTTTTTGCGCCCCCTCCTTTTTTGTCTTTTTAAAAAGATTTTCCCGGGGGACTTTCCAATATAATTGGAGAAACCCTTTTAAAAAAAAAAATAATCATTTTATTAAACAATAAAAAATATAAATATAAATTAATAAAATAATTAATAAAATTTTATATATATAAAAATATAAATATATATATAAAATAATAAAAGAAAAAAAAAAAGTCCACGGCACACCAAAAAAGTAAATTTACGCAAATAAGGTCGTTTATTTTCCCCCATGCTCAAAAAGAGCACGTTTTCACTCCCTCACAAGCCTTTTTCAACATCTGGAGGGAGCTGAAACGTCGCACTTTTTAAACATGGGGGGAATAAACCCTTTTTCTTAAAAACAAATTTTGGGGTGCCTGGACTTTTTTTTTTCGTAATTTTTTGGGAAATTCCCTTTTACTAAAACCCTTTTTCTGCTGGCAAACCCCTTTTTTTAATTTTTCATGTAAGTTTTTTTGGGGTGCTGCTATTTTTTAAAATTTTATATATAAAAATAAATATATAAATAAATATTTTATATTATATATATATATATAAATATATATAAATATAAATATAAATAAATAATTTTTATGTTTTTGATTTAAAATTCTTTTGATAAAATATAGAAAAATTTTAAGTATAAATGTTAAACTGCATTGAAGGAAAATTTACTTATTCAAAAAAGCAAAGCAGAAAAAATATGGGGATACATGGGGATATATGGGGATATTTCATTAGAAGTTGAAAGTAAAAATTAGAGATGGGGGGGAATTTTTCAAAATTTGGGCGCCTTTTACTTCGCCAAAATTTCCCCCACAAAAAATAAAAAAATTTTTTTCCGAATTACTCCCGGGGTGAAAACCGTTAAAAAACAGCTATTTCCAGGCTGCACAGAGCCAAAAAGGGGCGTAAAACTTTTTGGGCCCTGAATTTAAATATCAAAAGGGGGCTTTTTTAGGTCTTCTACAAAGTTTGGGGTTTTATTTTGACACCACCCTGACTGCCGCCGCTCTTTAAAAATCGCTTCAAATATTTAAAATTTTCCTGGGGACTTAAAAAAGGGCAAAACGACCAAAAAAACTGAAGGGGGGAAAGTACCGATAAAGGGCATGGCAAACGAAAGCGGAAAAAAAAAAAAAAAAGCTGAGGGGCCCGGGGCAATATCAGGGGACAGAGTGTGGAGGTGAACCGGCGGGGAGCCACAGCAGCATTTAGGGCAGACAGTGGCACAATGACATTTTAAAAGGGGGCAAAAAAAAGGGGTTTTGGCCCCAAGGGCAAACGGGCCCAGTGGTAGGGCATGGCAGC
>JAODAL010046826.1:0-30527 GCA_025379985.1 Phyllomedusa bahiana
ATTAAATTTGAATTTTTTTTTTGCTGCTCTCACCCTTTATTTTACATACAGCAAGAGTCGGCACACCACAGGTCTTGCTGGGACCTGTGGTGCACAAAACAAGATCAGTACCATAGTTTCTATTCAATGACATGCTATTCTAATGACTTCTTTTATTTCCAGCCTATCTATAGCCTTTATACATGTTTGGCGCATTACTAATGCGCCTAGGTTCCATAATGCGCCTAACACATAGGCGAGGCGCATCGAACTTTAGATGCCATTTATGAACGCACAAAAACCACTTTCATACGTTCACATTTGACACTGAAAAATAGATGTGAAAATGCACTTTGATCCACCTGGTTTCATACATATCTCTCACAGCATGGTTGTGTTACCTGGAAGTTAATCTCTCAATGCATTTCAATGGGAGGTTCAATGTCAGTCTCATAGGAACGCAAAGTGAGATAGACTTCAAAAATCAATTTGAATGAACTAGAGGAAAACAAAACAAAACAAAAAAGTGGTCCTTTTATTCTTCATGCAGAGCCTACATAACATGTACTGGGAGATAGTGTCAAGATACAGTAGACAGATTTCTAGCCATACTGTACAGCACTTATATTAAAAGGCCTAATCACTGCATGTTATTAAAGTACAATATATGTGGTGTTACAACCCTAATCCAATAGACGTGAAAGAAAAACATATTCTTTACAGTCTTTTATTTGCCTTACATTGTATTTAATTTTATGCACAGATTCTGATATCTCTATACTGTAGTTTTATTTCTATATTGTAATATGCTGCTCTACACAGTATTCGATTTTCAGGGACAGCGCTATCAAATTTAATTTGTGAAGAACTTGTGGCCTGCAGAGCTTCAGAGATTTATCTTGTGTTTATGATATGTATATTTAGACCTCAAAATAGTTTTCCCTTGATCTCTAGTGATTTTTCTCCATCTGTTAAAATGCCCTGTAAATTGTAGTATATTTGTTACTGTGTCATTCACAATGTGGCATTCATTTAAAATTCTATACATCTTACACCCTAAGTGTAGGTTGTTAAATTTATTAAAAAATAACAACATGTTTTTATATAGCACAAACATACAGTCAAATATATTTAAGTCAATTTATATTTCAACATTATTTAAAGTGATATGTTTGTACTGTGGGATTTAAGCTATTTTTCTGTTTCACATATACCCTACTGTTCAAAAGTTTGGGGTTACTTAGAAATGTCCTTATTTTTGAAAGAAAATAAGTTTTTTTTTTCAATAAAGCTAACATTAAATGAATCAGAAATATACTATATACATTGTTAATGTGGTAAATGACTATTCTAGCTGAAAACGTCTGGTTGTTAATGCAATATCTACATAGGCGTATAGCGGCCCATTTCCAACAACCATCACTCCAGTGTTCTAATGGTACATTTTGTTTGCTAACTTTATAGGAAAGCTATTGGATATTTTGAATACACTTGAAAACCCTTGTGCAAGTATGTTAGCACAGCTGAAAACAGTTTTGCTGATTAGAGAATCTATAAAACTGACCTTCCTTTGAGCTAGTTGAGAATCTGGAGCATTACATTTGTTGGTTCGATTAAACTCGCAAAATGGCCAGAAAAAGAGAACTTTCATGTGAAGCTCAACAGTCCATGCGAGAAATTGCCAAGAAACTGAAGATTTCTTACAATGGTGTATAGTACTCCCTTCATAGGAGAGCACAAACAGGCTCTAACCAGAGTAAAAAGAGATGTGGGAGGCCCGCTGCACAACTGAGCAACAAGACAAGTACATTAGAGTCTCTAGTTTGAGAAATTGATGCCTCACAGGTCCTCAACTGGCAGCTTCATTAAATAGTATCTGCCAAACGCCAGTGTCAACGTTTACAGTGAATAGGCAACTCCGGGATGCTGGCCCTCAGGGCAGAGTGGCAAAGAAAAAGCCATATCTGAGACTGGCTAATCAAAGGAAAAGATTAATATGGGCTAAAAAAAACACAAACATTGGATAGAGGAAGATTGCAAAAAAGTGTTATGGACAGACGAATCAAAGTTTGAGGTGTTAGGATCACACAGAAGAACATTTGTGAGATGCAGAACAACTGAAAAGACGCTGTAAGAGCACCTGAAACCATCTGTCAAGCACGGTGGAGATAATGTGATCGTCTGGGGTTACTTTGGTGCTGATAAAGGGTAAGATTTGTACAAGGTAAAAGGGATTTTGAATAAGGAAGGCTATCACTACATTTTGCAACGCCATGCCATACCCTGTGGACAGCGCTTGATTGAAGCCAATTTCATCCTGCAACAGGACAAGGACCCAAAGCACACCTCCAAATGATGCAAGAACTATTTAGGGAAGAAGCAGACAGCTAGTATTCTATCTGCAATGGAGTGGCCAGAGCAGTCATCAGACCTCAACCCCATCGAGCTTTTGTGGGAGCAGCTTGACCGTATGGTACGCAAAAAGTACCCGTCAAGCCAATCTAACTTGTGGGGCTTCTGGAAGCATGGGGTGAAATTTCTCCAGATTACCTCAGCAAATTAACAGCTAGAATGTCAAAGGTCTGCAATGCTGGAATTGCTGCAAAGGGAGCATTCTTTGACGAAAGCAAGTTTGAAGTAGAAAATTATTATTTATTATTTCAAATAAAAATCATTGTTTCTACCCTTGTCAATGTCTGGACTATATTTCTAAATCACAATATATGTTGCTTGGTACACTTCAAAAAAGGTTCCTCTGATATTGCTGGGTGTAACGGATACTTAACTCACAAAGTCGCCATATACTATTATTTTATGTGCTTGACACTTGTATAGGATAGCCTTACATGGAATTCCTTATTTTAATTCCCCATAAACAGTCCATCAAAAAATGCAAAAGGCTACATAAATGCTATCTTACTTTCTTTCAACCGGTGCATAAAAAAACCTATATTCTTATCCGATACAATCCAATATAGTACACACCCGCACACAAATTGCAAAGAATAACACATTTTATTATCAAAATGTTTCCTTATAAAAATTAATTCAAATATCATAGCGACTCAAAATTCTTAAACGTTTTTGGTCCCATTCAGACCTTTTTCAAATGCGTTGCTTTACTTGTATCCAGGCAGAGGAATAATGCAAGCAGACATGTAGTAGCAAGGAATGCCGGCCGAAGTTCAGGAACGTGTAGTGATGGCAGCCACTGGGCTGCCAGTCTCATTTTAATAGCCCAACCAACCCTCTTCCCATCAAGGTTGATGAAGAGCAATAGAATTGAACACCACAAACAGTCCCTTCCAGCAAGTCATTGACATAGAGGAGTAAAAAACACCCTTCCTGTTAGAGCCGGTCAGAAATAGACAGATATGAACTGTAAAGTATTTTTTTAAGTGCAACTACATTACAATTTCTACACAATAAAATATACAGTACTCTGATTTAGCTGAACAACCACTTACAAAGGTTTAGTCTGCATTATACTCCATATAATTTAATTTAAGCATGTCCAATTTTTCCCTCCACACACATCTTTATTACACTGAGGCCTTGAATATTCTGTAATAATTAGGACAAAGCAATCTGAACAATGCAATGTGCTCCTCAGTATACTGAGCTTAAGAAGCCGGGATGCAACTGCCTTGGAGCGATGAGGTAGGCACCAGACAGCTGTTGCAATGTTTAACTTCCATTTGTGCATACCCTCGTACCCCTTCACTCAGTCACTTGACTTTTCATAGAGGACCGTGGTGTAGAGTATTAAGTAGCATAACATTATGGAGCGAACTTATAAGGTCACATCGTTTAAGCAATATCAGAGAGAATTTTAGAAGAAAAATGCTGTTTGTGATGTACCTAGTTAGACACGGTTGATTGAGAAATCTTTTTCAACATATCAAAGAGCTGCAAAAAGGGCAAAATTACATGTGTATCATGTCACTGTCATCCAGGAGCTCAAAGCGAGTAACATAGAGAAAAGAGTTTGATGTTGGTTTCAGGTGTCTGTAAAGGAAACATCCAATGTAAAATTATTTCAATTCCCACAATACGTTTGTTGATATATTTAAGAAAATGGAACACTGCATCAAAATGTGTCAGAAAAATAAAGAAAAAGGATATCGCTTCCAACATTGCATGTAATGCAATCAATTATACATATCTTAGGGGATTTAGCATGTATATTTTTTTCTTAAAATTGCTTCATCTTAACGGAAGTTACAGCAGGATATTTGAAGCCTCTTTTGGGTGAATTTCCCTGTACGATACTGTACATACAGTAAAATGTTGGGTTCTGCAACCTGTTATGCCTCCGATGAAGACTGTTTCATGTATCCCACCCCCAACATGAGAAATTCCACTGGCGTGACTTGATTGCAGTGGCAGCCAAAGGTAAGCGTGGTACAGAATCGCTAGACATAAACATAGTCAGGGACAGGCAGCAGGTCAGGACAGGCGGCAGAGGTTCGTGGTCGAGGGACGGAAGCTTGGACGGTACGGTACATGGTAAGACAGACGAGGCTCAAGGAACGCTTTCTCTATAGGCAAATGGCACTTAAAATCCGGCACAAGACTCAGGAAGGGGCAGGCTTAAATAAGGGCAGCGCCGGCAATACCCAATTACCGGTGCGCTGGCCCTTTAAATTCCACAGAGCCGGCGTGCGCGCGCGCCCTAGGGAGCTGGGACGCGCGCACCGGGAGACTGGAGCTGCAGCAGAAGCGTGGCCGTGTAAGTAGGCAGGGACCCGGCCGGCAGAGTGAGCATGCCCGCTGCGGGACGAGGTTCGCAGGACCACCTGTGACAGTATACATCAATTATAAGCATACAAATAGTTTATAAAAATGGTGTAAAAACCTTAGGCAGTAGAAATAAGCTCGTATAAACTTATTTACTTATATAGATGCAAATTGTGATGGTTGAAATAGGATTTATTGCCCTGTCACAGGGAGACAGTATTTATTTACCAGTAGTGTTGAGCGATTTTTATCGACAAAGTTGAAATCGGCAAGGTTTTTTATGGTGATCGAAAATTTCCCGATCAGCAATATTAAGGTTAAAATTGAGCATCATCTATTAGATGCGCCTTTTTTGGCGCTTCCTGTATTTGGCAGCCGCAAAAAGGTTTTTCGAATAGAAAGGGGGGGATGGTGTGCGCGTAGATGGGATTGTATGTTTTTGGGTTGGTGGAAAAATCACTGACCTCGTTTTACATGAAAGCGTTTTTGTTCAGTCAGTGTTTCAGCGTCTCATAGGTAGGACCTGCCTCTGCCCGTGGCCAAAAGCTCAGCGAAATTAGTCTATTTCTGCAAGAGAAAACCCCTACTTTAGCTGTGTCCTTCCTTTAGTTTTTAGAGATTTTAAAAATTTTTTGTAGTTAGTAGAGAATTTTAAAGGCTCCACGCTGTAAATTCACGGCGGGGGAGCAGGGGGGGGGGGGGGGCCCGGGCGAGTGAACCAGAAAACCTATCTATAAAAACACTGGATAAAATTTACAAGTTTTTGGTTTGAATTGTAGTGGAAATAAACTTTTTATTAAAAGTTTGTATGAAATATTTTTTTGGAAATTGGGCAGTGAATTATATTGGATACAATCATTTCTAGTAACGCAGGGGGTTTTTTGTTGGTGCAAAACTCCCTTTTATTTCAGTATAATTTTTAGTTGTGTTCATTTTAATTTTAACCCCTTACACCTGTGATGTTGATATACATTTGAGTTAAATTAAATCCGCAAAACTTGTGTCAACGGGTTTTTTTTGCCAAAAAATACGTGTATCATACGAAAAATCACAGTTACGTGTTTTTTTGACTTTGCGCACCAGCATTTGTTCTTGAAGCAGCATCCACGTAAATCTTAAAACAGCAATTTATATTCACCACAGGTGAATTGAAAGGTGCAAAAAATTACCGTGTATTACGAAAACATAACAGTTAGTGTTTTTGACTTTTGCACACCCAGCATTGTTCATTGACGCAGCATCCACGTAAATCTTAAAACAGCAATTCTATATTCACCACAGGTGAATTGAAAGGTCCAAAAAATACCGTTTATTATACCAAACATAACGGGTTACGTGTTTTTTGACTTTTGCGCACCCAGCATTGTTCATTGACGCAGCATCCACGTAATCTTAAAACAGCAATTCTAAGTCACCACGGTGAATTGAAAGGTGCAAAAAATTACGTGTATTAAAACTAAAACATAACAGATACGTTTTTTATTACTTTTGCGCCCCCAGCTTTGTTCATTGACGGTTCCACGTAAATTTAAAAACAGCAATTCTATAGTAAACCACGGTGAATTGAAAGGTGCAAAAATTACCGTGTATTATACGAAAACATAAACAGATACAGACAAAAAACAGACTCCTTTTCCGGCACTTTTTAATCTGGGGGTCAGCAGGTTTAATGGTCTACTGCGGTCCAGGAAGGTTTTAGTCAATGTCCAGTGAAACTAAAATGGTGGTTGAAAGACTCTTTTTGCGGCACTTTTTAAATCTGGGGTCATGCAGGTTTGGGGCTCATGCTGCGTTCCAGGACAGGGTATTCAATGTCCAGTTCAAGTAACATGATGGTTTTAAATCATTCTGCCTTCTGGCACTTTTTAATTTGTGGGTGATGAAGGTTTTAGGGTCAGGCTGGGTACAGACAGGGATAGTTTAATGTGTGTGATTTTTTTTGTGACTTTTATAACCTAAATGTGTTGCCTAAGATGTTTGCAGTATCCCTTTGACTGGTGTGGATGTTTAATTTCAGCTTCTCAGCCTTGTTTGGGTGTAATAATGAAGGTGCTGTTGCTCTCCCATAGACTTTAATGGTAATCGCTCCTAATCGATGCTCACTATCGAAAAACCTTATCGATAGCGGCCGACTATCGACTATCGCTCGATCTCGATAGCCAACGCAATCGCTCAACACTATTTACCAGCTGTAGGGATCTCTTGGGGAATGTTATAAGGTTTTCTGAGATAGTATGTAGATATGAATGAGTGAAGAGTTCTATGTGATGTCATAGAATTCTGCAAAAAATGTGGAAAAGAGATAAGCATGTCTAAAAAGATGTACAAATATTGTTACAACTATGTGAGGCTTACAACATGTATGTTGATCATTTTTCTTGATTTGCCATTTTCTGGACAGTTGACATAATTGCAGTTTATCTCAAATCAAATGTAATTATCCAAAGACCACACATACAATGTGGTTAGTATGTAGTTTTCGTATAATGATTATCTGTAGGTAATTATACCAAGCAGGTTCTTCAGTCCAAATGTGCTACTGACTTGCATTGCCCAACTTAAAACACAGTACTAAAAACGTGCATCAATTATATAGTTTTTTATAAATATAGTAGACAGTTTATCAATGCTAATCTAAAAACATATTTTTTTTTTATGGTCTTTTCTAATTTACCCACCGCAGTATCTTCATAGCTCCAGTCAGAATGGAATGAGGAAAAGTCTATAAATTAGGGAGTTGAGTAGTAGATACTGTAAACCCATGGGAATAACCTTGTGAGCAACCGTGCAATACTTTTTTTTTTTTTTTTAAGGTAAAAGTACATTGTAATGTGTGCTTATGATTGTTATCTCCTAATGTTATAACCAAAAAGGCAGTGGCCAGTATTACTAAGCATGATGTCATTTATGTTAACTAATAAATGACCAAAGTCTGGTTTTCAATTGTAGGATGACCTTTAATGTGAATCTAAGAACTAATTTGAGCCTGAGGTATCTCTTCACTTTGCTGCTGTGTTTCCTGTTAAGGTTGTTTTGATGGCTACAGTATATAAGGACTTTTTCAAAAGAAAAAAAATACTGTATATTTTATTGTCCATAAATTTGGGGTAGCTTTAATGAATTTTCATTCACATAGTTGTCTTTTTCAAATGAGCTTTACAAATCTAATTGCGAGTTAACAATGCCTGTACAGTACAAAATTACAAAGAAATAAGATAAGGCTTTAAAGTGCGATAGCTTGTCCTCAGCGCTTGGTTATGTGTTACTTAATTTGTACTTTCCTTAAATTACTCTGCTTAATTCAGTAGGCTTCTTAAAAAGTTGATCAGCAATTACAGTGTTAGAGATCACACATTTGCAGTGTAACTTGACTGTAATGTATATTAATGCTGTGACAGTTAAGGTGGTGTGAACATCTGTATTGGTTAGGCTAGAAAATCATTCTTATTATAAATGTATGATAGGAACACGAGATTGAATGTTTAGAATGTATTTTAGTAAGTACATATGGTTTATAAAATACCTAACTTATTTACCGGGAAATCCCATTGAACAGATAGCGGGTATAGAACTATCCTTTTTCAAGTGAACGGGAACATTTGTGTTTTAAAGTGAACAGGAACATTTGTGTTGAATATTAATAGCTGAAGGAAATATTAAATGTTTTTAATAATATGAAAATATCAAAGCCTATATATGCATATATTTACATATAGTTGTAGAAAATTTGTCTTACTCCCATAACTCTCAGTCACAGTATTTATTATATGCGGCTATACTTATTGATGTCCTGAAAAATGGCAGGCACAAGGTATTGAAAAATGGCAGGCACAAGCGGGTTAGGATGCAAAAAAAGGGCCTCACCTATGCTAGCTTTCTCAATACCTGAGTGGGCTTCCACTTGAGTTGTCAGGATCACTACTAGGGACTTTCTATCATGCCAAGGTTTAATTATGTTTACATGGTACAGTTGGATAGTAAAAAAATTACAAAAAAAATTGTCTCTACAACCATCTCCAATACTTCATAAGGACCTAGCCACTTAGAGTATGTTCACACGGCGTCTTGTGTCCGTGTGAACATCTGCTTTTCTGATGCGTCTCTGGGTCCATTTGAACAGACCCAGAGACTCATCTAACAATTAGCAGTGAGTTTATCACTGCCAGCAATGAAATACACACAGCGGCGTTCACATGAGTGATTGCCGCTGGTGTTTGCATCACGCCTGTCGGGTCCGTCTTTTGCATGTGATCCAAGAATTGCATGTTATTGAAAGTCCCTTGTCTGTCTCCCATATAATAAGTTGAATGTGGAGAAGCCTGTAGAGGACTGAGGGACTTCTCAGATGGAGAACAGGAGGTATAGCAGCAGACAATCTCAGTCTCTCCCATCCTTTTCTACCACCTTTCTCAGCATTCCCTTCAAAGTTCTATTGAAACTAGGACTAAACTGTCTGTTTGGGGTTGATACCCAGACGTTCTGAGCTGTTTGATTTTCATAAGTTTACATAGTCCTTTATCACTGTAGACATGAAAGGTATACCCTGGTCCATTAGTATTTATTTTGGTAGGCCAGTTCTAGAGAAACTGTGAAACAACTCCCTGGCAAAACATTTTGAGGATTTTTTTTTGTCAGGGGAATGACTTCATGGTACCTGGTGGAATAGTCAAGCACTACCAAAATATATTGGTGGCCCCGGGAACGGCACCTCGGTAGGGAAACTAAAGGGCTCCTAAAGTGGGACATAGGAGTGGTTAATTGACAAGTAGGGCAGGACCTACAAAAGTTCACAATCTCCTGATAACAACTTGGCCAATAAAACCTTTGCAGGACTCGCTCTTGCATTTTGTCTTTCCCCAAGTGACCCCCTAGCACATGACTGTGAGACATATCAAGCACCATTTTCCTATATGGTACTGGAGCCAACAACTGTTCCACAATTTCATCCCATAGCTTATGACCCAATACAATAAATTATCATTGACGGCAAAATATGGAAACCTTTCCTTAGCATTCAGCTCTTCAGGAACTTTATTCAGTATCATTACACTTTCCATACATTTTTCAGGGTGAAGTCTCGCAACTGAGCAGTTCCAAAGTTCTTCCGTGAGTCTTCTAGGTCAAGTATATTTATACAGTTGAAACCAGAAGTTTACATACACTATATAAAAAGACACATATGCATGTTTTTCTCACTATGCATGTTTTTCTCACTAAAATCAGAATAAACATTACCTGTTTTAGGTCAATTAGGATCTCCAAAATTATTTATATTTGCCAAATGCCAGAATAATGAGAGAGAAATAGAATTTTTTAAGACTTTTTTTACTTTCTGCAAAGTCAAAAGGTTACAAACACTAGGATTACTATACCTTTAAACAATTTAGGACAGCCCATATGATGATGCCGCAGCAGGTCCAACCTGCTTTATGGCGAGCTATGGTGAATATTGGGACCTACTTAGATGACGTGACTGGACTCGTTCGCGTTCGTGACAGAGCTCCTCCTGTCTTTCAGAAAAATGCACGTCTATTTGGGTGGCCAGGTGAATAAGGTCACAAAGAAGACGGAGGGTCCTGTGCTGCAAGTACATCCTTTACTCTGGTGGGTAGGCCCTTTTTAAATGTAGCACGAAGGGCTGCTGAGTGGTGAGGAGCTGCTGCATCATGGCAGAGAGGTGGCTGAGTTGCTGCGCTTATTGCACAATCCGCTGCGACTGCTGGGCTGACTGAGGTCACCGATGCTCGAGGATCTTACTGTAATAATCTGGAGTAGTAGATCCACTGGACCACTGCAGCGATGGTATAAGCCACGCTAGGGAGTGAAATCTAAGTAGGTCCCAATATTCACCAGAGCAGAGTAGCACAATGACATAGTGTGGAGGTGACGGCAGCAGAAACAGCATGAGGTCAGAGAGTGGCACAATGACATATTCTGATGGTGGCACCAAGAGGAGTAGGCCACAGAGTGGCACAATGACAGAGTGTGGAAGTGACAGCAGCAGCAGCAGCAGCAGCATGAGGTCATAGAGTGGCACAATGACACAGTGTGGAGGTGACGGCAGCACCAGCAGCAGCATGAGGTCACAGATTGGCACAATGACACAGTGTGGAGGTGACGGCATCAACAGCAGCAGCAGCATGAGTTCAGAGAGTGGCACAATGACATATTCTGGAGGTGGCAAAAAACAGGAGTAGGCCACATAGTGGCACAATGACAGAGTGTGGAGGTGACAGCAGCAGCAACAGCAGCAGCATGAGGTCAGAGAGTTACACAATGACAAAATCTGGAGGTGGCATCAACATCAGGAGCCCACAGATTGGCACAATGACACAGTGTGGATAGGACGGCAGCAACAGCAGCAGCATGAAGTCATAGAGTTGCACAATGACAAAGTGTGGAGGTGACGGCAGCAACAGCAGCAGCATGAGGTCACTGACTGGCACAATGACACAGTGTGGAGGTGATGGCAGCAGCATCAGCAGCAGCAACATGAGGTCAGATAATGGCACAATGACAGAGTGTGCAGCAGCATGAGGTCGCATTACTGGCCGGGCAGGACAGCTTCTCCACTGCAAACTCGGCAAGTTGCGGCCACACATCCAGTTTGGCTTCCTAGTAGTCCAGCGGGTCTTCTACCTGGGGTGGCAGAGTGCTGTCCAAGTAGGCCACCACCTTCTGGTTCAGGGACTGCTCCAGGTCCTGCTGCTGCTGGTGAGTGCCCTCCTCAGAAAGCTGCTCATCAGTGACTCCAGACTTAGGTTGCTGCTGATGGAGCTGGTACTGCTCCTAAACCCCCACTTTCCCACATCAGCCGAGGCAGTGGTACGTGAACGGTGAGGAACCCCCCGTTCACACCTGTCAGAGGATGGACCATGCTGCACATAGGCAGCGGCCAACTGACTACAGAGGATTTCGCTCTAGCCTACGAGTTTGTCCTCCCTCTCAGCAGCTGGAAAAAAGGCTCCCATTTTGGACCGGTAGCGAGGGTCCAAGAGGGTGGAGAACCAGAAGTCATCCCTCTGTTGGATGGTGACTATTCGCGTGTCACTAGCCAGGCAAATCAGCATGCTGCGGGCCATCTGCACAAGTGACTCTGAGAGACTCCCTGCCTCCACCTCCGCTATATACTACCACGGTGCTTGGGGGTCATCTGCCTCGTCTTCCTCATCTCCATCTACTTCCTCCGGCTGCTACTGCTCCTCCTCTCCTGTCACCTGGGTAGAAAGACCACTCATTTCACCAGACAATGCTTATGCTCCAATTTCCTCCTCCTCCTCCTCTTCCACTTCAGCCCCCACCGGACTGATGTGGCCGCGAGATGTAGTCGCCACGCTCCAGTCCAATGTCCAAACAGATTTTTCAGCATCTGTTCCAGGAAATGAAGCAGTGGAATGACGTTATTCATCCAGTAGTCCTTGCGACTGACAAATTATGTTGCTTCCTCAAACGGCCTCAGCAAACGGCAGGTATCCCGCATGAGCTGCCACTGGCTGACATCAAAATTACACAGGGGAGTACAGCCGTCCAATTGGACCATCAAAAATTTGTTAATGACCTTTCTCTGTTCATACAGTCGGTCTAACATGTGCAGGCTGGAATTCCAAAGGGTGAAAATATCGCATACCAGCGTGCATTGGGGGAGGCTATTCTGCTGCAGCTCGAGAAGGGTGTGCCTGGCTTTGTAGGAATGGATGAAGTGCATGCACAGTTTCCTGGCCATTTTTAGAATGTCTTTAAGATCGGTGGAAGACTTCAGGAACCTTTTCACAACCAGATTGAACACGTGCGCCATGCAGGACGCATGAACCATCCCTCCTTGGTGCAGCGCAGACACCATGTTACTCCCATTGTCCGTCACCATGGTTCTGATTTGCAGTTGGCGTGGATAAAGCCACACATAGATTTCTTGCTGCATGACGCGGAGCAGTTCCTCCCCTGTGTGCCTTCATTCGCCGAGGCAAACCACATGTGCGTGACACCGCTGTGCCCTGCACATGTGGTATGATGGAGCTGCACTTCTGGAGGCTGAGGTGGTGGTGGAGGAGGAGGCGGACACTGGCGCAGGAGCAGCCCTTTGACAAAGTGGAGGAGAAAGTGGCGTCTCCTGTCCAAGTCGTTGGTGTGGCTGGGCAGGAAGCACATTCACCCAGTGGGCCGTAAAGGACATGTACTGTACCTGATCGTAGTAACAGCTCCACACGTCCACGCTGCCGTGCACCTTGGAAGAAACCTATAGACTCAACGACTGGCCCACCTTCTGTTCTACATATTTGTGGAGGGCTGGTACTGACTTTTTGGAAAATAAATTACGGCTTGGGACTCTCCACCTCGGCTCCGCACAAGCCATTCGTTCTCTGAACGGTGCAGAGTCCACCACTTGTAAAGGGAGGGACTGCAGTACCAACAAATTGGACAGGAGCACGGTCAGCTTCTGCATCTTAGGATGGTTGGACGCATACTGTTGTCTCTTGGCAATCGCCTCGTTGAACGACTGCTGGCGCAATGAGTAGCGAGGAGCAGGAGCATCTGGACAAGGAAATGATGGCAAAGAGAAATAGCTCTCTTCGGCAGAGGTGGTGGAGCCTTGACTGGCTGAAATGGCATGCATGCCACTAGGTGTAGCTGCTGTTGCTGCGGCAGCAGGATGTACCACCACATATGAGACACGTTTCTCCCAGGCCACTGGATGGTGACGCTGCATGTGTTGACGCAGGGCCATGGTGCCAACGTTAGCTCCCAGGCCACGCTTCACTTTCTGCCCACAATTTCTACATATACACATGTTCGGCTCCTCTGGTGTCTTAGCAAAAAACTGCCACACCGCTGAGTAGGTGATTTTACCACCAATGCTCCGCACTGACTGACTGTTACTGCCGCTGACTCGCTGAGTCCCTGTGCCGATACTTTCTTGGACCTGCGAAGAGGGTTTTCTACCCCGTGGTCATTTGGCTCCCGACCTCTCACTGCTGCCACCCTGCTGACTCCCAGCCACACTACCGACTTGCTGGTTGCGCCACTGCCTGACGCGCAAGCTGACACCCCTTCTCCCGACGATGATGATGAAGCCCTTACTGCACCCGGCTCCCAAGTGCGATTTGTTTTTGCCCATCACTGCTATTCTCTACGGTATCACTATGCAGAGCCTGACTGCTTGCAACATAACCTCCCGTGCCACTCTCCATTTTACTACTTTCCCGCCTACTGCAAGAAGCAGCGGATATCTTCCCCACCTCTTCGCTGCCAAGTAACTGCTGACTTCCTCAAAATGTTCGTCCTCGCTGTATAGTGGCGCTGAGCCCAGACCACATAGTAGATCTCTGGCTGAGGGAAACGGACGGGACAGAGGCGGGTTATGGACAGGTGAGGGCCGCTGACCCACTCCTGGGCCATGCCAACTAAGGGTTGTGTCTGACGTTCCCACCGACTCTTGGCTGGGGTTGTCAGATGTCATCTGGGAGGAAGTGGATGACCTAGTCAATCAATCAAGAACTCTTGGGTTGCTGGTCAACACACGGCCGCTAGATGACACTTCTGCAACATCCCCTTACTGTGCTGTGACCTTTGCCTGTTCTAGGAACGGTTGTGCCACTGCCACTCGCATGTGAAGAGCCTGCCACCTCTCTGTCTGACCTACTGTCTGATCAAAAATTTACAGATTCTGTTTAATGAAGATGTCTGTATATGATAAATACACACCCTGTATTTCACTCCAAGTACAACACTAACAGGATAGAGGATGTGCAGAATCTGAAATTCCCTAATAATACAGCAGGAGACATTAAAATAATGGTGCAGAAAAAGCGGTCTGTATTTTCTATCCCCAATTACAAAACACTTAACCAGGATTGAGTGGATTAGTTGAATTTAAAATTCTCTAATACAACATGAGAAATTGAAATAATGAAATCTGTGCAGCATCAGCAGCAGGGACGCTGTTATGCCAAGAGACACAACGAGAGGACTGTGAGGAGCGCAGATGCCGTCCTTACTTATAGTGCTGTGACGTCACAGAATCCCGTCGGTCTCTGATTGGCTTCATGTCTGCACATGTCATTGAGGGTCCTCCTTTCTTCCTCCCAGAGTTTTTTTCCCCATGTAACGCCATGTGCTTGCCGCCATTTTAGAAAAAAAAGATGATTCGTTCCCGTGAAGTAGCATAAACTTCGGCTTCGTGCAGAACCAAAGTTTTCCTGAAATTCTAAACGAATTCCACTTTGTTAGAATCAATTCGCCCATCTCTATTTACAAAGTGGCTTAAGGATAATCAAGTCAATATTTTAGAGTGGCCATCACAAAGCCCTGATCTCAATCCTATTGAAAATGTATGCGCAAAGCTGAAAAGGCAGGTGCGAGCAAGGTGACCTACAAACATGGCTCAGTTAACCTAGTTCTGTCAGAAGGAATGGGCCAAATTTCTACCAACTATTGTGAGAAGCTTTTGGAAGGATATCCAAAACATTTGAACCAAGTCATCCAGTTTAAGGATAATGCTACCAAATACTAATGAAATATATGTAAACTTTTGACTTTGCAGAAAGTAGTAAAAATGCCTTAAAACTCTCTCTCTCACTGTTCTAGTACTTGGCAAATATAAATAATTGTGGTAAAGGGAAAAAAAAACATGCATACAGTATGTGTCATTCTATATAATGTGTGAAACATTGGGTTTCCACTTGTCTCACTGCTTCCATGTTCTGCATTCCAGTAATTACTTTGCTGGGTAGCTACGCTAATTGATGCAATTATATATAATATAAATTTACATATATATATATATATAATATATTATAATATATATATATATTTTAATAATATATATATAGTAATATATAATATTACTGTATACACAACAAGTACAGTCATGATAGATAGGTAAATGGATAGATAGATAGATAGATAGATAGATAGATAAATGGATAGATAGATACTTACTGTTTCCATATCTCTCCTTTACAGTATTTATTGTATGTGGCTTTACTTGTTGATGTATATATATTCAGTATTCAGACCCCTTTAAATTTTTCACTCTTTCTTTCCTTTGGTACTTATGACCATATGATATTTCAGTTTTTCTTGTTTAATAAATTTGCAAAAATATCTACATTTCTGTTTTTTTTTTTCTTTCAAGATGGGGTACAGAGTGTACATTAATGAGCAAAAAAATTAACTTTTTGTATCTTACCAAATGGCTGCAATGCAATGCTTTGCAATGCAAAGAAAGAGTGAAAAATTTTAAGTGGTCTGAATACTTTCCGTACCCACTGTATGTATATATATCCTCCACTGATTGACTAGTTCAATGGAAGACCAACATGTTCGAAAAGTGACTTATGCATAGTGATTTTAGGTGCATAAATCAGTTTTACAGTGCGCCTGATAGTCCATACTTTCTAAAAATTGGCATCAGGTATACCTTTGCATAGATTACCTAATGCCGAAAATGGCACATCGTAATAAAATCGCATTTGCATCAAAAAAGGGGGCATTGTATCAAAAAAGGGGGCATTGTATAAAAAAAGGAGGCATTGTATCAAAAAAGGGGGTATCATATCCAAAAAGGGGGCATTGCATCAAAAAAGGGGGCATTGTATCAAAAAGGGGGCATTGTATCAAAAAACGAGGCATTGTATCAAAAAAGGGGGCATCGTATCCAAAAAGGGGGCATTGCATCAAAAAATGGCGCATTGCTCATCACTCAGCACATAGCATGTCATTTGTAGTATATGGTATGCGTCTATCGAGGCTCATTGCCCGACGGGGGCGTATAACATATGTAAGGCACCTCAATAGGCGCATTTCGCGACGGGGACTCACAATGCACCATATTTATGCGCATTACAAAGTGTCGTTTCCGGCGTATAATATGCCTAGTTTTGGTGTACGACAGTCCATTTACAACAAGAATATGGCGTAAAAAGTGGGCTTGCCGCAAAATAGAACAAAAAACTGGCATTGGCATTTTGAGACATGTCGCCCATAGTCTTTTCTATTTATTGTATGCAGCTGTACTAATTGATGTAATATATATAAATATACATACAATAAATAGACAAGATTTCTACAACTATATGTTGGTCTTCCATTGGACTAGTCAATCAATAAAGGATATATATTATAATCTTCCAACAATGACACCTATCAGGACAGTAAGTGTGTAAAGTTAGTGTGTTAGAGGTAAAACATATGGGAAACATAAGGATCAGAGCGACTTTCAGAAGAACAACATATGATGGTTAGACAACTAAGTTGAGGCATCCCCAAAATGGCACGTTTTGTAGGATGTTCAGTGGTTATTACCTACCAGGGTTGTGATGTGTATGGGAAGCAAAGGCTAGCCTATTTTATTTGTTCCTACAGAGGTAGGAATACATTGCTATGCATAAGCTGATATGGCTATGATAAAAAGAGCTTAAAAAAGTACACACATCCATGGGACCAGAGAGCCATATAAACTTCATAAAATGAGCATGTGAGCATTAGAACTAGACCATGGAGCAGTAGAAAAAGCTGACCTGGTCTAATAAATGACCTTTTCTGTTGTATCATTTAATCACTGGATTTATGAGCATGTTTCTCACCTGAAAAAAAGATGGTAGCAAAATGTGCTATGGGAAGAAGGTAAGCTCTGATGCTGTGGACAGTTTTTAGTTATTAAGAAAAAAACCTCTAGTCCTAGCGCTCATGCAGTTATTACTCTGACAAATGCCACTTAATTGTCATTGTTGCAGACCAAATGCAGCCCTTTGTGGAAGCCATACTCTATAATGGTAGTGGCCTCTTTTCGTGCACAGTGCTAACACCACCCCACGCTGTGAGCACTGATTAATCTCCTGGTACAGTTGACAGTAGGACCAGGAGTGAGAAACTGCCTTTACAATCATGTTGCAGATATGAATTTGCTGTATAAACTAAAAGCTGCATTTCATCACTTCTCTTAATGGAAAGTGCAGATGCTTGGCGGTCATGAAAAAACATAATAGCCTCGTCAGCAGTTTTTATATACAGATGATTTTGAAGATGTAGTGTATGGCTAGATAGGGCATTTATTTCCTTTGGGCTCATTCTTTGAGAGACCTTTCAATGGTCCCTTACATGATCTGTACAGCCTTCTGTACTGTGGACACTCAAATGCAGTTCTCGCTTTTAGGCCACTCCATTCCCTCTAATGGCTGTTGCAGTGCCAAGCCACAAGGATACCCATATGAGGTAGAGAAGATGCCTGAGTAACAGCTTTCAACTCATTAAAAAGGTACACCAAAATTGCCATCTGGAACAGTGTTTCATTGCAGGGCAGAGGATATCAGCACCGTTCAAGGTCTTCATTGGCATTGGGCATTTAAATTTCATACCCTAGATTTTTTGCTGGGTAACATGGATCATTAGTTGACAGCTGCAGTGGAACTTGGATACCATTGGCTCTATACCCTATGTACCTTAGGCTGCAGCCCACTTACAGTCCATGGCCAATGAGATCACTGATCTGTACTGTTTTCTAGCATTTGTGTTTTTTTTTCTTTTTTTGTTTGGTACACTATGACTTTTAGCAGCACACCTCTGCTTTAAAAAGTTATTCAGGGACCTTGCACAGTGTTACTGTTTGGTAAATGCTCTTACTACCATAATTATTGGTGGGAGCTCTTTGAGGACACTGTTAATGCTGGGCCGCTTGGGAAACACAAAGCTTGGCAAATTAATTTAGCAGATACAGTACTCACTATTACTGTTGGACATATTAGAAGAGTGAAGAAATCAGGCAATATCTTTTAGAGGCTAACTGATTATATTTGATGGTAAGCTTTCAAGAGTACTAACTCTCTTCATCAGACATTATGTTATACAAAACTGAAAATTCACAGACTTTTTATACACGAGACAGAGATCTTCAAAGGATCTTAAAATAACTAAAATGCAATATAAGCAGAGAAGTTATTTACAACAGGTTAGAAATAATCTGAAGACTTGTGAGACATGACGAAGGGATTATTAATTCTTGCTGCTATCTGTTTGCTATCAGATATTGATTTGTGGCCTCCACAGTTCACACATAGGGCGACATGTATGAAAGGGCTTTTCACCCTTTTTCTGGCATACAATGCACCTAACTCAGCCGGCTACGATGTCTAATGCGCCTAACTTATGTGTTAGGCGCATAGTTCATAAGAATCGACACTTTCAAATGCGCCTAACATGAAAGGGTGTTCTGGAGGCGTTCCAGGGGCGTTATGGACACACATTCGTAAGATTGGACATATGAATGTGGTTCGGCAAAACTAGGCGCATTACTGCTCCAACAGGCAGACCTATTTCAATGTGGTCTTCCTGAGCCTGAGGAGTCAAAGTGAAGCTAGATTTGCTGTAATGGGCAAAAATGTCCAATATTTCTCAACTTACACCAGCACAATAATAAAAAGTAATTTATTATAATGATTAAACTGTATAAAATTTAATTATTTAAATTTAATGAAAATGGGGTCATATAAAATTAATATAAAAATATATTATATATATTATTATATAATAATATATTTATTCCACATACGGCAAGAGCCAGCACAGCAAAGGGATTGCTGGGACCTGTGGTGCACCAAGCAAGATCAGTACCATAGTTTCTATTCACTGACATGCTATTCTAATGACTTTTCTTTTATTTCCAGCCTGTCTATAACCTTAATACATGTTTGGTGCATTACTAATGCGCCTAAGTTCCATAATGTGCCAAACAATCAGACGAGGCGCAATGAACTTTAGATGCCATTTATGAACACACAAAAACCACTTTCATACATTCAGGCGCATTATACATTGAAACAAAGATGAGAAAATTAACTTGTGCCTAGTTTCATACATATCTCCCTTTGTGTTGAAAAGATGAGAAGGATTATGATAAATTTAGGAAGCTAAACAGATAATGTATGGTATAAATGACATGTTAACATGTATCTTCACGGCAATACCAGATTTACACAGTTTTTGTTATGTTTTACTACTTCAAAAAATAAATATATTATCAGGTTCTGAGAAACATAACTTTTTTTGTGTGAAAACTTGTTTTTGACAAGTGAGCTGCAGTTTTTATTGCTGCCATTTTGGGGTACAAATAACTTTTATGTCACTTTTTATTTGTTTTTTGGGGGGATTGAGGTGACAAAACATAATGGGGATAGGTCATGAAGGTACAGAAGTCTCGTATAGGTGCTGTAGTATGGCTCTGAGGTTGTATAAATCCATAAATATGTTGAGACTATATATATATGTGTGTGTTAGGCTTCCCATCCTGCATGGTACATTTACAGCACAGCAGGCAGGTAATTTTCATAAACTTATATGCAAATTGCTTGATTACACAACAACTAATCAGATCTAATTGCTTTGGGACCAATAAGAATGGCTCTACTGTAGCTCCAGTTCTTCATTGTGGAACCCACCTTTGATTACCACCATCAATATCCTGCAAATACCATAGCACAGGTAGATGATATAAGTATTTTTTTTAGGATTGTAGGACTACATTCTATGGTGTTTTTTTCCTAATGATTACACCATCACCTTTGTTATCATTATTGCATGATTTTAACCCTTCTGACATCCTAAGAAAATTAAAGTGGTATTTGAATAAATTATGCCAACCAATAGCATTTAAATGGTAGATAATAAATGTCGAATAATACATATTTTTCAGATTTCTTTAGAGAGAGAAATAAACACAGAATATCAACCAAAATTTACCACTAAAATAAAATACAGTGGGCAGGTTTACAAAAACAAAATTTAAATTTGTGCAAATATGGTACTTTTTATACCAACTATCAGTTCACTTACTTTGCACCTAAATTACACACTTTCTGTACATTGTAGCATTTTAAGTCACAGCCTTTTTCCATGCAGCTCTGCTTCTTGAACAATATTAAAAACAAATAATTTGCCAAATTGTGCCTAAATGATTCTAAGTGCAAACATTATAATAACTTTCTCCTAATAAGTTACAGAATCACTAATTACCACGTAAAAGTGGAGCATGTCAGATTTAAAAATAAAGTCTAAAATAAGACACATCATTAAGGAGTTAATACGGGATAATGCATAATTCTAACATAAACATACTATTACAATACTTTCAGTTATTGTTTTGGATGGTACTTATTAAAATTAAAGAGACAACTGGTATGGATAAAAAATTTTAGGCACAATGCAAGGAAAGATTATCTAAATTCTTAGACAGTTGATTTAGGGTAAAAGAGAATTTTCTTGAGGGAAATTAAATACTTTTTTTTATACATGAAACAGATTATGAAAATAATGCCTCCATACATCTTGTCTCTTCAGTAAGAATCAGTACTGCCTTGAGCTGCTTCTAAGGAATCCCTTACCAACCAACCAGTACCTTTCTTTATACTGATGAGCAGCAAGAACCCTGAAACCGCTGTCTGCAGATAGGTGTCTCTTGTTTGGCTGGTAAGAAAGCATTTCCTCCCTTCTGGAGAAGAACAAAGTTGGGCCCAGAAATAGTTTTATTACCGTCATTAAGCTTTATTATCTTATCCCTGTGTCCATGATTTTATTATAATTTTATCTAATTAGTAAATTGTATGCTAATTTAAAGCTGAGGTTCTAAATACAAACTTTCACCATTACAATTTAACTGTTTTAGATCGGAATAATACTGTTACATATGGTAAATTGTCCAAATGAAATTCAATGCTCTATTCTTTGAAAAGCTCAGAAGAATCTTAGCATCTGTGATAATTAACATATTTTTTAGTTGAATATTTGCCTGAAGGAAACACCTTTAATTCTGTTCTTTGATAAATGTGCTGTTAAATATTTAAATGCTCCTCTCTGCTATTTTTGTGAACTGCTCAATGGGTGGTTTTTGTGATCTTCTGAACCAACAAATATATTCGGTTTTATTAGCTCAGAAGGTGTTTTGTAAGTGGAAACAGCTGTTTTACTGTTATTTCTTTTCTTACCTATTTTCTATCTCTTCATTCCTCTCCAGCATTAATTTTTGAAGCATTTTACAGGCATTTGCAGCTGCTTACCTCACTGAAAACCCTTTTCTATTTTCTCAGACACTCGACATATTTATAATTATGCAAAAAAGTAATGTTATCTAGTAGGGTTCTGTAAGTAGCTGCCTCCACTGGTAACTGCAAATTATTGATCTCTTGTTATTTAACATTAAAGCAATTAGGATCCATTTAGATATCAAGAAAGCATGCAGATGTCATGTGGAGTGCAGCAACATTAGCTTTCAGAAATCCATCTTATCCATAGAATTCTCAAAATACTTTGACAAATGTAGTAAAATAGGCAATCATTTTTAGCATTGTGAAAAGTGATCGAACATTTACAGGAATGAACTGAGACTAATCTAGAGCAGATGCTGCTTCATCTGTAAATGTAGTTGCTAACATTCTGCACAAAATTACATGTGAAAAAAGATTGACACATATATCAGTAAATCCTGGAAGATCATTAGAATACTTCTCTGGACATCATTATATCCATAGTATTTGTAGAAATGATCTGTTAGAATTTTGCTTTTCATGGTATTTACTGTATGGTGTTTAATGTGCTTGAATAACCCAAATGTTTCTGCTGGTGCCCATATTCTACAAATTAAATCTTGAAGGGTTTTTCTCATGTGGATGCTTCATAGTTACTGCTCTTCACAGTCAGCTTTAGGCTCCCACTTCCTTTTCAGGCTGTGGACCCTTCTGCAGCAGTCACCAACATTTGAGCACTGCTATTCCTAGCTGATCCTGTTAGAAAGATATTGATGATGGGGCAGTATTCACAGATGTGCAGAAGGCTACAGAGCTTTAAATGGTTAAAGTATGTTAGTAAAAAAAATAAATAAACTCCTGTATTACCGATAACACACAACAGGGAGTGATGTCGCCATCTTGGCAAGGGGTGCTAGAGCAGATAAAGGTAATTGGCGGCCTTGGAAACTTTCTGTAAAGAAGCAGAAAATAATATATAACTATGAAATTAAGTAAAATCAGAACAGCAATGTTTTTGGTAATAATCTGTATTTACTTTTGCCTATATGTTTAAAGATTATCAATGAGATGGGAATACATCAATAGTAAATTAACTTTACTATTTTTTCTTCTACAGTTAGTATAAAAAGACCCACACAGAACAAACTTATTGCCTGTCACATAGTCCTGCCAATGCAGTGCATACCTTACACAAAAAACTACACATATCACAACCACAATAACCCATATCATTAATCTAGTGTGAACACAACCCAAAACTAAATTTCTCTAAACAAATTACACAGGTCTAATACTCATTATATATTAATACATAACCTACAATGCTCTTAGATGTAAGACCAAAAATAAATCAAACTAAATTACAATGAAAAAATGTATATTCATTTTTATTAGAATAATACATATTAAAATATATTAAAAATGATTACAATTACCCACTACAGAAAACTCAGTGGGTAATTGTAATCATATGTTGACCGTTTTTATACTGTGAACAGTTTTTGATTTATGGCATAGTGTTACCCTATTATTCATATTTTTGTATATTGCTAAGCATCAGAACTTTAGATTTCTGTAAATACTGTGATGAATGTTTGATTGATATCACTCTGTCACTTTAAAATTTATACTTTAGTTCATTATTAAGCATTGGCACTTTAGAGTTTTGCATACCATTGTATATTTATCACTGTGTTATGTATTTGATTGACTATATTGTTGGTTATTGACACTGGTTAGGCACTTTTTTTGTTTTTTTCCTTTGTTTTTATTTTTTAGCCATTGCATCAGGAGATATATTAATTTTTATATTATATTAATAACCTTAATCATGATTTTGTATCAACTGTTCCTGGTTCAATTTGTCCATCATGTTTTTGACTTTTAACATATTTTAATATGTATTATGCTAATAAAAATGTAATATATTTTTTTTTTATTGTGACTTAATTTTATATATTTTTGTTCTTGCATCTAAGAACTTTGTAGGTTATGAATTAATATATGGTGATTACTAGACCAGTATAATTTGTTTTGAGCAATTTTGTCTTGGGTTGTGTTCACACTAGATTTGTTTTATAGGTTATTGTGGTTGTGTGGATATGTAATATGTGTAGTTTTTTTTTTGGTGTAATATATGCACAATATTTTTTGTATTAAATATTTATTCTAGTAATCTAGTGTGAAATG
Organism: Phyllomedusa bahiana; assembly: GCA_025379985.1. Taxonomy (NCBI): domain Eukaryota; kingdom Metazoa; phylum Chordata; class Amphibia; order Anura; family Hylidae; genus Phyllomedusa; species Phyllomedusa bahiana. Next base: position 23,919 of record JAODAL010046826.1, read on the forward strand.
TGAGTGGTGTAAAAAATAATGGAAAAAAACCCTTTTTTGTGTTTACACTGCAAAAACAGTTTTACACAGTAATTTATGTGTAAACTAAAATGAAGCCCTCCAAAAATATGACACCTGAATCATACAAGTCCTCATACACTTGTGTTATTGAAAAAAATAAAAACATTATGGCTGTTAAAACACATGGAAGTAAAAACTTAAAAATGTAGCTTGTCAATTAAGGCTTTTCAGGCCTGGTGCATAAGGAACTAATTAAATATGACCCTTATATTTATTATAACTTTTTTAAAATCTTTTTTTGATTTTAGAAATATATGAAAAAAATATTGGTACAACAACCTTGTAGCACAAAGTTGCAGTTGTGGGTTAGAGATTATAAAATTATGACATTATTTCTAGTCTCTAATAGATCTTTAAAAAATGAAAAATATAAAATAGGTGTAGAAACCTGAGACTTTCACATTTTGCATAGGATATTAAAGAGTAAAATTTATATAAAGCTTTATTCTAAAAAATGGCATTAACAAAGAAAAAAAAATAATCTTCTAATACAACATGTGAAAATCATAGTCACTTCTTACTTAACAAATTCATTTTCATTTATTCTATTGTAGTACTTTGAAGAAGAGGTCATGTTGCCTTTCCTGACATCTCTGTTTTAGTGAATACCTGCATTTTTCTTCAAGAAAAAACATTTTTGGAGCATATTTTCTTAGATGTTGTATGGTTTCCCTGTTATTCATCCTAGAAATGTATTAGCAGTAGAGATGAGTGAGCAGTAAAATGTTATAGTTTGATAAGAACCTCAAACTTTAGTGTGTTCGGTTCGAGGTTCTATTTGAACTAGAACTCAAACCTCATTAAAGTCAATGGGAGAAGATGTTCTGGTTAATTTTTATACCTACATAGGTGAGGAGAAGCTGTAATTACCATCCATAATTGTTAACTGGATACGTGGAACAACTTAGTGAAAAAAATTTGGCTCTAAGAGTGACAGAAAAAAATGAGAGGCCAACATACTTTAATCCTTTCAATGGCTAACTGAAAAGATGAGGACAGCTTGCAAGCAGGGGCATAGCTATAGGAGGTGCAACAGTAGTAGCTTTTATGGGGCCCTGCACCCTGAGGGGGCCCAAAAGCCCCTTTGACACATAGGAGATTTGAAGACGGTGTGTTATACAATTACTGAACCCCCAAAACTGCAAAAGCTGAACTTTTGGGCACTGAGTATGATTTAGCAAATCCAAGCACTCTGTATAATATATATCCATGTACATTAGAGTTAGGCATTATGTAAGCCTGCAAATGTCTCCAAATAACAGCTTCTGGGTGTGGGAAAGATGCAGCCAGCAATACCAAACTCCCTAACTATTTTTGTCTATGTAGAGGAAAATGCTATCTAACGAACTTAGAGCAGTTTGTACAGTAAAGAGAGGGAGCTGAAAATGACTTTCACAAGGCAATACAGTGAAATATATATAATATGGTCATGTGATTTTAGCAGCCAAAGAGAGCCCTACACCTCAGCGATGACGTTTTTGACACTTCTTTGTGCTCTGCACTGATTGGCTGGCCGCCAAAAGTGCAGAAAGATGATTGGATGTCCATAAGTGCAGAAAGCCACTGAAAACTAAACTGAAAATGACGCGTCGAACTAGAACTAGAACTTTACTCAAACAAACAGTAAAATGTTCGGTTCGAGTTCTAAACATTCGAGAAGTTCTACTAAAACTTAACTTTACTAGAACAGTTCGATCAACACTAATTAGCAGATTATCAAATTTGTGTTGCGGAACATTTTCTACGACCTATAACTTTTTTGTACTAACACCTACCGACTTGCATTTTTTGTGGCTAAAATGTACTTTTTATTAGTAGAAGTTTGGAATACATGCAACTTTTTTTGATTACATTTATTCTAATTTTTAAGGGACGTGAAATTACCAAAACAAACGCAATTTTAGAATTTGGAATTTTCTTTCTTCTATGGTGTTTTGCCTAATTCGATAAATTATGTTATATTTTAATAGATTAGACTTTTTCAGAGACGGGGTGATGTTAAATCTGTGTAACTTTTTAATTATTTTTTTATTTGTAAAATAGCAAAAGGGGGATGATTTGAACTTTTAATATATATTTTTTTTACACTTTAAAACATTTTTTATTTTTACTTTAACTTTGAGTCCTCCTAGGACTCTTCCACTAGGGGGTACGATCACATACGGCCTAATGCATTGTATATACAATGCATTAGGGTATGCAAAGATGGTGGTTTTACAGTAAAACAGAAAATATGACAGTAATGGAAGCCTTCACAAGGCTTCCAGGTGCCATGTAAAGCAATCTGGGCCCTGCGACTTTGCCACGGGGGCCCCGATCGAAGTGAGGACCTGTGCACGGCCCAATGTCGGTAAGGGGTTAGTCCTCATTTTTCTAGTTTTGTCTTGGTACCAGCACACCGTTCATTTGGCCTAAGTGTTTTTAATTAACAGGAGGCTGCGTAATAGTAACTAGCTATTTTCATTTGCTGAGAATACTTGACAATGTGAGCGTTTATGATCTCTTTTTGGTCATGGTGCTGTGTTGCTGTCATTGTTGCAGTGATGATTTGACTGTTAGGTGGTATGACCAAGAGACAGAGGGCTAGAAGTAGGAACAAGGGTGTTGTTGGACTACTGCTTTACTCCCTTTGCTGGTGTTTCTGGTGCTGCCGTGGTGGTTGCCATGCAGTATTATACCTTTTGGTATATTGACCCACTTAGAAGAAGATTCTGTAAAGTGACAAGTGGGCTTACACAGTTTGATCAAAAAGCATGCCAATAACCTCATGTTAATTTTTGTAAATGTTTTTTCTTAAAAACAGTAATCATTTAAGCAATTTTAAAATGTGGGCCAAGGGCTTTTTTTTTTTTGTTTTTTTATTGTGCAAACTATAAAAACAATGCTGTAAGACTGTTATTTCATAATTGAGAAAATACCTCCTTTTGCATCTGTGTAAAATCAGATACACATAGAGGTACAGCTGTGCATTATTGATTTCAATGGGGCTGTACTTAAAATATGGCTGTGAGTTTGAGCACCTATGAGGTAAAGAACATATGCTTAAATACAGTCCATGCTTTCTTAAAACTTTGCTGCATCTTTTTTCTCTAAGGCCATGTTCACACAGCTTAAAATGGGCCGTATTTCGGTCCGTAATTACGCGCCGAAGTGCGCCAATTACGGGCCCGGAAAACGGGCCCATTCATTTCGGTAATTTCACAGGTTCTTCATTTGAACTATGGATTACGTCTCCTCTCCTCGCCCGGCGAATCCGCCGGGCGGGGAGATTTAAATTTAAATTTTGAAATTAACTAGCGCGTATACCGGGCCCTGGCAATTCAAGTCAATGGCCGATGAAGTGCCAGCCCCCGTCACTTCCCCCTGCTTCCACCGGCCCCCATCCACACGGCGTAATTGGCGGGCGCTAAATTACGTCCGCAATTAAGCCGTGTAACATACCTAATTTGTCTTAATCAACTCAGATGTTTTGCTCCGAGCCAGATTGGAATAGTGTAACTGCAGAAAGAGAAAAAAAAGCAATGTCATTCTCCAATACCAGTCCAGATTTTTGCAGAAATTAAATTAAGGTGGAGGACCTCTTTAAGGCTGTATTTATACATACATTCTGTAGATTTTAAATTACAGGTAAAATGGCATATATTTTAATGACTTTTTTGCATGCATTTTGGTGGCTTCTCTTATAAGTGACATTTTTTTTTCATGTTTTTGCTATGCCATTTTAGAAGTTCTATAGGTTTAAGGAAAAAAAATACAAAAATACCCAACATATTTACAATTTCATTGAAACAGATCACACTGATCCAATATGTTTCTAAAATGGCCAAAACTCTGTATATAGTATGTAAATCCTACAAAATTTTATACTATACTTTAAAGTAACACCTAGTACAAAAAGAGGAAACAGAATTGTCACTGTACAAGTGCATAAATGCAGGGATGTCTTATCCATTGGATATATTAGGCAGTTGCCCAGAGGTTTTATGGGCATAGAAGCCCCCAGGAGACCAGTGTCAAAGTGATATTTGTTCCTTGGACAGCGTTGTAATATAGTCCTCATCCACCAACAGCAAAGTTTTCCTTCGTTTAGATGGGGACCTTCTCTAAAACAAGCAATTACACCACTCTTTGTGCCTTTCCAGACCTCCCTACAATTTAGCATAACGGTCCCAGCTATACTCGGGTCATGATTGCTAAAGTGTGGTTAGAGGCTTGTTGATGGGATGTCATATGTGGATGTGGTTAGAGAAGTGGTCTAATGTAATGTTGTGTGCATATCCAGGCCCATCAAGCTGTTAAGACGGCCCTGAGTAAATGGTCTGTGTGAAACCATCCTTACAAAAAAAAAAAAAATTAGATGCTTATGTGTAGTTATCAGTGGTTCAAGTTAAATGTCGCCTGTGAGAAGAGTTTCTCTGCCTTTGTAGACATAATTGACAGTAACAGTAGTAAAATATTTAAAAAGGTTTAAAAATATGAAATAAGCAATATAAACGAAATTTAATGAAGATAATCTGGTGGTTTTCCTTTAATTCTGTTCCACTATTATGCTAGTGTAAATATTTTGAATTAAAGTACCATTTTCTACTGTGACAATCTTATATATTTATATATATTCTTTTGATCATGAACTACATTTACTCGTAATTGAGTCCTTATCTACAAAATGTCACATAAAATGGATCTGTGAACATATTTATCCAGTATTTTAGCATGTCTGTAAAATATGGTCAATTAATAAATGCCTGTTGGTCATAAAAAAACATAATTTTTTGTTCTTCCTACCAGATAGCATGCCAGATGCTGCCTCTTGCTAAGTTAAACGAGTTATGACATAAATAGCCACGAGACAAATCATAGCACATCTTATATATAGACAAATTACTCCACTATCCTCATATCATGTTTTAGCACTTTGACAGATGAATGCTGCATGGTTTTAGAGATGCTTTAAGCAGGAATTCCCCATGAAACATTGTGTTTAGTGCTTCTAGCAGCTTCGCACAACTGTAAAAAAAAATCCTGTTGACCCTGCAATATTTAATGTTTAAAATATGTAATGACCATTGCAATGTAATCAAAATAAAAGAATAAAATTAAACAGATATATCATAGAGGAAGTGTAAAATGATAGTCTCTGTGTTCTTATCCTAACTATAATAAAAGTATATCATATACTTACATACAGGGATTTCTAAAAGTTGAGCAAAACAGTTGAAATGGACCCTCCGTAATTTAACTTCTAATTAAGGTTACAATATCTCAATTCTAAACATAAAAAAGTAAATATGTGTATTCTTTTAATAGGCCATATGCGGCTTGGAATTTTTGGAAAGAAACTATAGTCAGATTTAACATTCTCCCCTATAATTACCAGTGGACCTGAGAAATTTATTTTCCACAGTTCGGGAGCTAAAATATGATGTTTGGTTATATCAGAGTTAATGTATAATACTTTTTATTAGGCAAAAATGTAGAAAGTTATGTTTCACCGTAACACTGCACTAATCACTGTAACATATAATATATTACAATGACCCTTTTAAGTAAAATTTTCCCTTTTTTAGCAGACATCAGTAGTTGGGGAGAAATTAGCGTGGATGTATAGGTTTATTTGACTTGGAGCAGGATAAACCCTCAAAAAAGGATTCCTAGGAGAGACAGCAAGAGCCCTCCTTGCTATGCACACACACTGGTAGGTTTCACAAACACACACATACTTTTACATAGTTACATTGTTTGTAAGGCTGAGAGAAGACATAAATCCATGAGCTCAGCCTATAATCCCCCAGGTTGACTAAGGAAAGCCCCCTAGATGAAGTAAATTTTCCTAATTTTAGGAAAAAAAATAATTTCCCAATTTTAATCACCAATCATATAAATCCTGGATCAACACCCCACTCCAGAATTCTAGTCATGATAACTTGTTATATTGTTCCACTCTAGAAATGCATCCAGGTCCCTTTTGAACTTATTCAGTGAGTTAATCCCTTTGGCCCCTTTCTGAAAAGAACTCCACACTCTAACTGCTTTTATGGAAAATAATCCATTTCTATGTTTGTATAGAAATCTACTTTCTTCTAGATGTTGATGATGCCCCCTTGTTCTGGATAAAGTCTTTGGTATAAATAGATCAAGGGGGGGGATCCCCTATATGAACCGTATATACAGTGGGGGAAAATAAGATTTTGATACACTGGCAATTTTGCAAAATTTTCCCACCTACAAAGAATGAAGAGGTCTGTAATTTTTATTAGAGGTACACTTCAGTTTATCAAATACTTATTTTCCTTGCTTTTTTATACATATTTCTTAGGTCTTTTCTCTAATTAAAATAACCCTAATTAAGCTAATCTTTTTGGATTTCTGGACAAATGAAAACCTATGTAGGTGGGTTAATAAAGATCATCATTAACTCTTCTTAAAGTCTTGTCGGATTTATTTTGTTATCTACTTAGAAATACAGCTCCAAATAGTATAAGCTATATATGTACAGTATATACATACATAAAGCTCACCATCTATCCATTTATTAATGTTAAAGGGGCA